>JAAGNO010021302.1:0-16361 GCA_033439905.1 Ceryle rudis | reverse complement strand
CGGGTCCCTCCCGCCTGCCGCCGCCGCGCGCGTTAAATTAACAGTCCCCGTTATTCCTTAATGGTGAAATAGCGCGGATAATTGCGGGTGTCCCCACTGTCCGCATAAATGTCTAATCCTTCCTGGAACCCTATGAAGCTCGTGGCCTCAATTAAATCTTGAGGCAATAAACGCGACAGGTTAATCATAGGGCTTGTTTCTGAAAACCCAAGTGGCCTCAGTTAATTTTAAATGTGGCATTTTCCCATTTCAATATCTTCTTGAGAAAGGGCAAACAGGAGCAACCAGTGTTGCTCTCATGCTATTCAATATTTTGATACAGTCTTTATTATATTTCCTTTATTAATCATCCCAGTTATTAGTTGGCCCAGACTTTTCAGTCTCTCCTGACATGAAAGTTTCCCCCTGAATCCAGCTTGTGGATAATAAACTCCCACCTTATTACAGGAAGTGTCCGTCAGATTTAACCCAGTCTCACTAGCGCCAGGGGTCACAGCGAAGTACTTCAGCCCTGCTGACCCAAACATTTGCACTACCAGGCCTTATGCATCCCATACGATCAGCTCAGATGGGCAGTCCTTCCTTTCCTGCATTGATTCAAGCCCTATAATCATTACTGCACCATTACCCAGAATGATCTAAACTCCCTTTTAAGTGGAACACAGAGCCAGCTTCTCCTCTTATTTAAAGAGGAAGGGTCACCCTGATTATGCTCCTTGCTTGCAGTCTGTGTTTGGTTGCTCCAGTATTCATCTGCAGCTCAGTGTTTACATAGGATGCACAACCTGTAAATCTAAGATTTGATTATACAGGAAGATGTTCCAGTAATGTTACACATAAATAGATGGCCTCAGTGTAGCCTGATTCATCCAGACTATTTTTTTCAGACTTCTGACCTCATGTCATTTTCCCAAGAATGTTTTCATTTGTCCAAGTACCATCAACACTGTGAACAACATGTCCTCACCCCATAACTACATGCCTTTCTCTGGTACCTGGCTCAAGGAGTCTCAGAAGTTTATGAAAAATGAGAGTTGGAGCTTTTCTGAGCCTTCAGAGAGGAGGTACCTGGTTCCTACTGGAAAATCCTGAGAACTGGGTAGCTCTTCTGAAATTATGCTCCAAAAGGAGAACCAGGATCCACAATCCTGCACTGCCCAGACCTCCTTCAGTGGCCCAGCATACCACAGCCTCCCAACATCAGGAACCACATCCAGCCAGAAACGCACTGCCCAAAAAAGCCTCTTGATCCACAAAGAGCCGTCTCTTCCCTTACACCAGGTGAGTCATGGTTGTGGATGGTGTTGTGCTTCCTCCCATCCTCTTTCCATCAAGGGCAGCATACTCTCCTGGCAAAAGTGCCAAGATCAGTGCTAGATAAAGGAAGAAATTTAAGTAAGATTTAGACATTGCCACGACATAATAATCACTAGTGATCATGTATCTCATGGCTACACACCAAACTCAGAATGGGCTGGAGCATATGTGAGTCCAGTTGCAAAAATCAGCTTGTAAACAAGCAGCAATAAAAATGCAGTTTGATCTGAGCGTGACAACAGAGTCCTAATGTCACTGGGTTACTTCTTGCTTTTTAATCTGTATAGGTTGCTATGACCCATCTTGGCTGTACATAACCACCAGTAGGGCACATCCATCTAGCTGCTTGTGGGACTGGCATCTCTACATACTTCTACCGTTGAAATAAAGATGGAAAAGGAAGGGTTTTGGAAACATGACTCAAGTCTTTGATATAACTTGAGAACTACTGGGCAAAAGATAGCAGGGCGAAATTTCCAGAAACATACATGACACATGCATGTATGAGTTCAACCAACAAAGGGACATGGCTCAGATCTTTCATGTTCTCCAGAAGGAACTTTATGTCATTTAAGCCACGCTCCACAGACAAATCTGTTTTCGCAAGCCTTCAGTAGCTTTCAGCTTTTGTGTATTTTAAATTAAGACTTAAGCCATCCAGCTCATGAAGGACCTGACTGGTGCACCGGCTGAGGCACCATCTCCTTCTCATTTCTGGAGACAGATGACTCACAGGAGCCCTACACAAAAGAACCCCACAAGGCCCTGCCAAGTAGGGTGCATTTCTTGCAGCAGCCTTCCATTGCCTGGCTTATCCATGACACGCTGTTTCTAACAAGAGACTCTTTTTCTCAAATTCATGTAACATGACTTCATCAGAGAGGGATAAAGAATTGTGATCAATGATCTCAACTGGCAGTTAATTTCTTCTAACAAAGGCTTGCCCGCTCCACGTGGTGTCCATCGGTGGGTGGCACAGCAACCCATCACTACCCAAGCATGAGCCTCATTAAAAAAAAAGGGCCAATGGTTAGAAATTTAACCACAGCCTTGCAAAAGGCTATTTCAGACGCATGATCTGCCCGGTGTAGCTTGTGTAGTGTTGAGAAAGTTTTCCTGCAATTAACGGTGCAGCTAAGCACCCCCTGCAATTTGCAAAAGTATCAAGGTAGCTGTGAGGAAAAAAAAACATCTCTCTTCTTAGTGGCTCCATTCTCCAATGGTAAAAATGAAGAGAAAGACCTCACGCCACCTCACTAGGACTGTTGTGAAGAGAAACTCAGTGAAATCTGTGACACTGTGGTAATGGAGATTCTTTTGATTTTTGGCTCTTTCCTTCACTGACGGGCTTATTAATGTAAAAAAAAAAAACCCCATACACAAAGGCAAGAAAATACAAATATTTGTTAGTATATTTCCATTAAAAATTCAGAGCATCACCATTATTTTTAACTATGTTAAAAACATCATGTATTCCAGAGTGGGATCACTTCTCCATCTTCATTAATATTCCCTATTGTGAACAAGAAGAGTATCATTTTCCTTACACCTTTAGGGAACAAACAATTTTCCCATTTTCTACAACACTAATACACTTTTAATGGCTGTAAATTGTGCACACATAAGAAGTGAAAGATTCCTATCATTTTAATCTACATGAAAGTTTCAGCTGCAGCATTTACCTTATTCTGACTCACTGATTTAAAAATTACATGAATGCCCCCACAGATCTTTTGAATTAAAATAAGATACAGCTTCTGGTTTAAAGCGTGAAGTTAGCATCCTGAGGCAGGCAAATTAATACTGTACAAATCCAGCTTCCAGCATTTTTTCCACATTGAAACGAGCATTTCTTGAGACAATCTGAGTGGTACCCGTGCCCCACATGTGTCAAATGACCTGATCTGGAGCAGAGCTTTCATTCATCACCACATCAGGCGACAAACATCCTCGCACTGCACCAGGAGCAATGGTAGCTGAATCCAAAACCCAGGATGGGTTGAACGAACCCATCAACCAGCAACAAAGGAGAAAGCAGCAGCTGTGAGGAGATTCAAGGCTACACCAGTTCCTCTTAAGACCACTCCCATGTTGCAGTGAGAAATCCACACCCTTTGTCAGAATTTATATTGCAGTCAGAGGCCAGTTTAGTGTTAGGCTATTTGTGACAGTAGATCCACTGCTGCAGTCTACCTTCCAATATCAGCACATTTTTATGTCTGCTGGCTTTCTGTGACCTAATGACTGTTACTACCCAAATTATTAGGAGCTGGGATACATGCCCAGGAATGGCCCATCCTAGGATTTTTGTCTTAGCAAGACCTTGTTGGAGAAGGGATCCTGCAGCTCTGTGAGCAACTACAACAGTACGAATAATGTGCTGAGTCTACAGCCTCTGGTTTCCAAAATTCTGCTAACACCCTCTTCCAGCCTCCACACTGTGGAGTAACACGCACCCAAAATGAAGAAAGCAGGCGCAGGCTATTTGCATTCAGTGCTCAAAGACTGTGCTTCTGCATTGAACCTGTGTCCTTTTATTAAAGGTCATTCATCAAGTGCAATGTCAAAACAGAACTTGTCTTCTAACCTGATAGTACAGTGTGTCCGAGATGTAACTAGGGAGCCTCCCAGTAACTGGGGGGGAAGAGCATGTTCCATTTTACAGGAGGAAAGAGAGGCACGTCACCGCACCGCAGATAAATCCAGAAGCTACGGCTTCTGGAGGAGAACAATACATTCATAATATAATTATGGCAGAATGGGAAGAAGACTGATAAACTAAATAGCCTTAACTCACTCCCCAAGTTCTAAGTGGCGATGTGTTCACTGGTTTAACTTTCCACCAAGATTACAGCTGTGTGACATTGGAGCCTATGAATTTAGATAGCTCATTGGTTGTAGGAGACTAAACACGTACCCGTATCAAGTATGTTTTCAGATCCTTCAAACATGAGGAGAATTGAGGTAGAGTATCATGTGCTGCTGCCGCCTGGAGTCTCTGACACAACTCTGAATTGCTATTAGAGCTTTTATACATAACTTTCAGACTTCATTAATTCTGGTGGAATTATGACTCGTCTTTCACTTTTTTTAAGGTTATGTGTGACAAAAAAATTATGCTTTCAATTTGTAAAACCAAATACCTACGTGGGACCTGTCGCCACCAACAGAAGCTCCAAACAATCACACTGATGGGGTTAATTGGCATTTTAAAATAAATCACTGCCTCCAGATTGATTTATTTTCCCCCCCTCTCTTTACACAACATTACTGCATTTCTCTATAATTATTCAATGCTAAGTTCATGGTTTTGAAGCAGACGACTGCAGACTTAGGAAATGGTGTTTGATTTGTTGCCATGGAAACATCTTGCTGTAGATGTACTCTAATCCCATGACAACTCTGTCTCTTAAGAACCATTTTTTCTGACATAATAAAAATCTGATCAAGGTCAGATTTAATAACAATCTCAGTTCCCAGACTTTATTTTGTAAAGGTTTAGCAGAGTTATTTTTTTCCAAAGGGATTCTCTGGAAACTTTGTTTTCTTAGCTGGTTTGGAATTTATTCCCTAAAATGTATAAACCTGGTGTGGTGTCTTGTAAATTTACAGTGCACCTTTTGTTATGGTATAATTGCATCATTAAAAGAAAGTTACTTATAATTGTTTATATTGTCTTGACAGATGTTAACATTTTACATAACATTGTTCCCACTAATACATACATTTGGGATATCAATAACACTTATCATTTCCCAACAACTGGTGTTTACATAGTAGCAAATGCTAAAGTACGTTTCATACTATAATGTTTTTCTGAACTATTTATCACAGGCACATTCAAACCTGGAGGACTGGAGATGAGTGCCAATGCTTTGTGTGTTCCACCAAGAAATATACCCAACATACAGACAAGAACAGTCGTATTAACACAAAAGAAGTGACTTGGAAATGAGGAACAACTCAAGAATGAGTTTGGGGATTTTTTTCCCCTCCTTGGCACAACTGCATTTGTTCTTCATCAGTTAGGTATCTACTGAGGCTCTTGAAGAGTAATAGCTCCATAGGAAGAGAGACTCAGCTAATGCAACTCAGCTATGCCCTTCAGGATGGACTTTCAAAAGACAGTTAGCTCCTGACAATGCTGATAATCAAAGAGATTTCAGAAACACCATTTCACCAATTCCAGTCCTGCCCCCGGGCAACTGAGTCCTTATGCATATATGGTCCTGATATGTTGGGGAGGAACCAAAGTTAGATCTACAGTGGAGACTTCTCCATTTATACTACTTGTCCAGCATGACTTTATAGCCCCTAGAGAGAGAGATTTTACATATTCATGTCACCCTAAGACACATATCAAAAAGAGACCAGATAAATCACAGCCTAGCAAACATGTATTATTCCACTGATTGTGAAAGGAATCCAAACTAACTCAGAGGCAAAGGTCTCGGATCTTCTGTCCCAGAAGCACTGTCTGCAAAGCAGGTCTGAGACAGAAGAGAACATATGTGAAGAATACACTCCTCCTACAGCAAGAATTTATCTTCCCACTTCTATTTAGCCTTATGCCTATCAATGGTTCTATCAAAGAAAATATATAATTGACTCATTCTGTCAACATGATTAGCGGTCTTGGAACTCCTTAATACATTGTGTGACAATTTTTCACATCACAACTACCCATATTTCTTCTTACTTCCCCAAGCACAGCTTCACACATATAGATCATCTTTTTTTTTTTTTTTTTTTTTTCCCCATACATTTTTAACCATCTCACACCGGACTATTTGACCTGCACTAGAAATTGATATCGCATCCTTGTAACTGGCATTCACCAACCTGTGTTACAGTACTGTTTTGGATCCACTCACAGGCCACAGTGAATTATGTAAGATACTGTAGAAGATAATGTAGCAGAAAGTCCTCACCTCAAAAGGATGGGTCAATGGTCTCTGCCTAGTATGGTCTCTGGCAATCAAGTTCAACCAGTGAAGTAACATGGCGAAGACAGTTTCTGGGACCACTGTAAAAACATAAAGAGTTTGTTCAGCAAATATTTACATTGTTGTGCAATACTACCACAAAGATATACGAAACCACAGAAACCATTGTTTAAGGTTTGTAACGAATTTTGTACGTCATTAACTTGTTCAAAACCAACAGCTTTTCCATACTGATTTTCAAGTGTGACACCAGACTATAAACCCTTCTAATAGTCCAGAAAAAAATGAATGACATCTGTTCTTTGACATTACAGGTGATAAAGCATCACTTTGATGGCTCAGCTGAGATCAGAGCACATCCTAGGTACCACATAGACACACGCTAAGATACAGCATCTGCTCTGCAGAGCTTTCATTTTAAGTACCATAAGACAGAGAGAAAAAAGGAATTATTCATATTCCTGTACTAGAGGTCAGGAAGCTGAACCCTGGGCTTCAAGTACAAGTTTGTCCTTCTTTCTACTTTATCAGTATAGACAGGGATTATTGACAGTATTATTGTGCCCAAACAAGAAAAGCTGAGGCAGCTTCAGCAAAGATTATATTGCGGCATACAAATTATTTAAAGCATATATGTTTAGCCCTTAGGCACAAAGACAGAAAATATTTACTGATGTTACCACTGTTGAACTTTTAAGGTACTGATCACAAACCTGCACCCTTTCTGCTGGCTGTTGTAAACACGCATATATTTCCACACACCAGAAGATGGTTTCTGCTCTGGAAAGCAAAGGGTCCCCATGAGGATAGAGCTGCAAGATCCATGCGTCAGTAAATACAGTATCGTGGTGCTGTCAGTCTTTCAGCATTCAATCGCCAGGTGAAAATGCAACGTAACAGAAAAGGCCACCCTGCAAGATGAGTCAGTCAGGCTCTTTACAGCAAAGGGAACAGCAAATCCCATTCACCCAGGCTGCCCTGCCATCTTCTTCAATAGAGTCAGCTAAAGGATTTGTACTCTTCTCCGTGCTTACCTCCAAGACTAAAGAAAGGTTTTTAGTGACTTACCACAGTGAGTGGGCCAATATTGTACAATAGCTAAGTGCTGCGCAAACACAGAACAAAAGGACACTATCAAAACTGAAGTGCTCGGAAGTTGCTTCTATGTTAAAGATGATCGATGTCTATTTTTCTTCTTTTGCGTACTCCAAGCAGGCTCTCTGATCTGCCCTGTTAAACACTAGAACTTGATCACTACCAGGAACAAGTTACAGATAGAAGCATCAATTCCACGTATTGGCTGATTTTCTATTTCTTCCTCTTGGAAGGAATGTCAATCCTCAGCTATTTTTACTCAATCATTTTCTATTGAAAAATAAAAATTACCTAAAGAAATATGGGTGGGTTGTTTAGAATTGTTTTGGTGGTTTGTTTGTTGGGGGTTTTTTTTGGGGGGGTGTTTTGTGGGATTTTTTTTCTTTTGGGGGGATGGAGGAGGAGAGGGGTAGGGAAGAAAGGAATTTCAAAGCCCGTATTTGGAGCCCCAGTAAAAGCAAAGTTGCATTGGCAACTGTAGCCAGTAATTCTACTTGCAGAGTAAAATGGTGGTTTAATTCCTCATTTTTCCTCTTTGCCTACAGAAGATCCCCTTGCACTCCCAGGTAAGGCTCTGTCATGTATACACTGTTTTTCCTTCAGTGTATGCCCAGGGTACAGCCTGATCTCGTTGACTAAACCTAGAGTTTTAATAGATGTTATTTGACTTTTAAAGCATTTCATATTAAGATTTTCAGATTTAATTGACAGATATTCAATTTCAAAGTCCTACTCTCCTCTTCATAAATTGCTAATAGCATTTTATCCGAAACAGAGCTAACCTAATAAACAGATGAAACTTTGTTGTCAGTTCAGCTGCTCAGAGCTCTGGGCTGTATATAATTGCTCTCTTCGTTTTACAGCTCTTCTGCTTCAGATTAAACTTTTTCAGGATGTTGCAACGCCAAAACATGCATTCTAACAGGAAATCAGCATCAAAGGTAATGGGGCTCACAGACATCTTTGATGCTTTGAAACCAGAGGAAGAGAAGTAACCGTTTAATTTACAACAGTTATTGCAGAGGAACAGAGGAGAGGAAGAAACAGAAAAACGTGACTACCGGCTACAAAGGAGAGGTCAGCGCTGATACTCCGGTGCATTACCCAAGGCGGCAGCCCGCCGGCACTGGCACCGGCACCGGGACCGGCCTAGACCGCGACCGGGACTCCCTCTAGTGCCCGCCGCCGGCGGCGGCCGCCCGAGCTCCGCTGCCCGGGGCTCCACTGCCCGAGCTCCGCTGCCGCTGCATGCTCAGGGCGGCCGCAGCGCCGGGGAACACGCTCCTAAAGGGCATCACCAGCGCGGCAACCGCCTCACGGAGAACCGGCCGGTACCAGAGGTAGGAAGCTCTGGAGCTTCGTTTAGTCAGCCTGCCAAGATAGGAGTGAAAAAGTCATTAGGACCAGGGCTGGGTGGGAAGCAGTGGTCCTGCTCAGCCCAGAAGGCCAACAGTATCCTGAGCTGCATCAGAAGTGTGGCCAGCAGGTCGAGGGACATGATGCCTACTACTCTGCTCTTGTGAGACCCCACCTGGAGTGCTGCATCCAGCTCTGGAGTCCTCAGAATAAGAAGGACAGGGACCTGATGGAGCAGGCCCAGAGGAGGCCACAAAAATGATTAGAGGGCTGGAGCACCTCTCCTATGAAGGCAGGCTGAGAGAGTTGGGGTTGTTCAGCCTGGAGAAGAGAAAGCTCCAGGGAGACCTTACTGTGGCCTTAAAGTACTTAAAGGGGGCTGATAAGAAAAAAGGGTAGATTTAGACTAGATATAAGGAAGACATTTTTTACGATGAGGTTGGAGAAACACTGGCATGGGTTGCCCAGAGAGGTGGTCAATGTCCCATCCCGGGAACCATTCCAGGCCAGGTTGGCCAGGGTTCTGAGTAACCTGCTCTAGTTGCAGCTGCCCCTGCTCAATTCAGGGGGGTTGGACTAGATAGCCTTTAAAGGTCCCTTCCAACCCAAAATATTCTGTGATTCTCTGATTCTCTGCACAGTATTCTGAATATTCTTCATACTGGAAAAACAGTAAGTGAGAGGAGTTGCTTTCCACAATAAAATAAAATACTAGCTAAATAAAATAACCCTTGATGATAAAAGTTACTTCATGCTGGGGCAGTTGGAGAGGCTTCCAATAAGGAATCTGAAATTTTCAAGAAGAGACATTTTTCAACAATCCTTTGCCACACATCTTCATGCTCAACTTCACAGAAATTAAACAAACTTAAAACAAAAGAGTTGTGGAGATATATGTTAAATCATGGAGACTCCACCCTTCCAGCAACACTCCTCCAGGAACAGCTAATGACCAAGGTGTGTGCATTATGGTATGTGGGTACACACTTCCTCCTGCACCTCCAACACCCATTGGCAGTGCTTTAAGAACAATTTTATACCAAATCTGTCCCTTGTCACCTCAATATGCAGAGCTGGCAATTTTATTTCCTCAGTTGAAAGGTTTAAAGCAGACCCTTGTGGGTTAATCAAGTGAAGAATGTGGCAAATATGGTTAGAAGGGACCTTACCACCATAAGCACGTGCACACATTGGCCACCTGCAGGATACTGCTGGATCCCCCCATACTGTTGCTGGAAGAAAACAACACAGCAGCGGCTAGGAATGAAGCTGAAGCAGCATTATGCACAGGCATAAACACAGACAGAAAAGCAGACACAATGATTAAGCACGTGAACTTGAAATACAGTTTTAAAAGACTCAAGAAGAATTGTAAAATATCCTGGTTAAATACCATTTTGGTTCAATGAAATATTTTATTGCCATCAGATTTTGAAGAAGCAGGAATTTATTTATGGCATTTTTTTCCCCACGGTGAAAAAATTCATTGGCAAATATTCCCATTTGTCCATTTACAAAACTGTGGACTGTTCTGCTGTTCTTGGTGAATAACAGAAAAGTATACTTGCATTTTAATAATCTTTGCTTAACTGCCCTTTAAAATCCTTGAAAAGAAAAAAAAAGACCGATCCTTATTGAACTGGATAATGATATCATTATAAAATATTTTTTTCTTTTGAAAAAGACTTTTATTTAGGGTCAGTTCCATCAAGTGACAAGGTGATCTCTAGGATGGTCTAAGACATCACGATCTACTGGACCTTTGACACTGACATGTAGCAGGTTACTCAACAAGACACTCATCACTCTGAGCCTCAGTTTCCCTTCTTGTAAAAGGGTAAGCCAACTCTGTCTTATAAAAGCTCTCAAAGATCTGCAGATGAAGTAAACCATATGATACTTGCCATCAATCAGAGCAGCATCCAAGCAACTAACAGCAAAATGTGGCTCACCTCCCAGATTAGTATTTGGATAAACATAATGTAGAAACAAATAATCAGACAAAAGAAACCTGTTTTCATAAGAATCAGTAATAATAAGAATATTCATTATACTTTTGGGAGGATAAAGGAAAAGAAAGATGAGTGGACACACGTTTAACTTCTCTTAAAGAGTTGTATCTTTCTTGTAAAGTCAACTGGCCTCTATTCCTCCTACTCAGAGGAATCTTTGATAATTCACATGTGAAATTAAAGGCATCTTATTTATTCAGTTATTTATTATTCTCTGTAAAATGAGTTAGGAATTTGTCCCTGTGAATAATGTTAGCCATAATAGTTAATTTACTCCTATTCATTGGCAGTAATAAAAATGTACAAGGGGATGCAGAAACATTATTATTTCTTGCTTGAAGTGCAATTTCATGTGGTGAGAAAAACATGCTAATATGCTGCAAAGTGCTACAGGAATTTAGTTCTCAAAGGAATGGCGGTATTAAATGTATTCTGACAAGAAGGGGCTTTGGAAGGGAAACATTTATCTTCATAAAGTCATTAAATTTACTGAGCAGCACCGCATTCTTACTGCAATCTGCTCACTCCATTAAAGGCAGAGCTGTGGAACGGTCTCTGCTGTATTAGGAGCATCTACATTTTTGAAAATTGTAATAATGGAGGAAAGAAGACTCAAGCAGGGAGAAATAATATATCCTTCTTTAGAAGAACCCTCTGCGTTTAAAAAAAAACCCCAACCCTCAGAAATCACCACTCAAAAAGAACCTACCTCTGGAAAGAGAAGTATCATAGGGGAACTTGGAAAGATAAGACTTTAAAACACTGAAATGAGGACTAATGGCTTTAAAGGCACTGGCAGCACATAACTGGCACGTGAGGGATGCTCAAGGTAAAGGGGTGGGAAGAGGAGCTTTGCACATTCATATTTGCCCTGTATTTACTTGCTCGTGTTCAGGTTCATGGCAATAAAATGGAATTAGGTCAACTAACATAATTCTTGAAATTGAAGATGCTGTTCTCAGTGTCATCTCCCATGCAGTTGGTTACTTTATTTCTCTTTGTCCTTGACAGATAGATATGTTTTATGTAAAAAGGTAACACCTCCAGGGGCGTTGCAGTAACATTTTGGATGAAGCCTACCGGGCCAGTTCAGGCAACCCAATCCAAAGGCCTGGGTCCAAGTCACACCACAGTGATCTGTATAATTGAAGAAGAAAGTTCTTCCTCCAGGGGAAGCAGGAGATTTTCTCCAGCCAGCAGAAAACAAGCACGGGTCATTTGTACAGATAAGTTAGCACACTAACTCCAAAAACAAATCAGTCCTAAAGTACGCCATGCCTTAGACGTGAAATTGTTCCATGGAAGGCACCAGAACTAGGACACACACATTATTCTTTTCTAGTCTCCATAACCTCTTCAATGACCTCAAATGCACCCACTGGAAAAGGAAATTACCTGT
The DNA here is from genome assembly GCA_033439905.1 of Ceryle rudis. Lineage (NCBI taxonomy): Eukaryota > Metazoa > Chordata > Aves > Coraciiformes > Cerylidae > Ceryle > Ceryle rudis. The sequence continues at coordinate 4,236 of JAAGNO010021302.1, read as the reverse complement.
GCTTGCTCTGATTACAGCAAACATCAAGAACAGAAAGCTAATTAAGTGCCAGTCAAATATGACAGTAACACTGTAAAACCGTATTTCTGAACAACAGCCAGAGCCATCAACAACATCTTTACTGCAGGCTTTTTACATCAGTGTCACAGAGCACTGAAGCTCTCCAGGAATTCATTTCAGAAAGAAGGCAGCAGAAAAACTTAACAACACAAACCCACCTGCCCTCCTAACCACAAGACAATACGGCACACAAGCACCTCAACAAGAACAACTACATGAGCATCAGAACCCGAAACTCACTCTCAGTACGACTGAACCAACGTAAAACAAAGGAAAAGCAATACTCTTCATGCCCCTGTTCACTGCAAGAGGGAATATCATACTTCCTTTAATTGATTTTGTTACCATCACAACCTCAGACTCTAAAAAGCTCAGAAACATTTTTGTCTTGCCCATGAAAGCAAAATAAGATGTTGATAGAAATAATCGACCCCATTTTCACAGAGGTTGAATGAAAAAGGTTTCAAGTGGTGCAAGGAAACTCTTCAAGCTTTCCCTCTGTCAACAGACAATCACCGTCACGGCTCAGAAGACTAAATATTCACTGATTTCTGGATCTAGTAGGTCTGAAGAGTGACTTTTTAATGGCTTTACACCACAAGTGCATCAGTTCTGCAGCTTAGCGTTCTCCCATGCTTAACAACATCTGGGTTAAAGGTCTGAACCTCCTGGCTTTGTTCTGTCTCTAAATGTGCCAGATAAATATAGCGGGTAGAAGTTAGACAGCCTACAGAGTAATTGTACAATCATACCAATTTCTAATATACTTGTAGCCAGTTGCAACCTTGCTGTAACACAGAAGGGGGAAAAAAAACTACATCAGGAAACCACAGACTTCCCTAATGGCTTACAGTGCATAATTGAGTATAAAGAATAGTTATTGCTTGAACTACAGTTGAACTGAGATTTCCAGCTTCCCTAGCAAATGTTCTGCTACTGCTGCTAAGCTATAGTAATAATTTCTAATTGTGTGGGTTTTAAGTGAAAACAGTAAGAAATGCTGTTCGATTGGTTACCGTAACCTATTCCTTCCAACACTCCCAGGTCACTGGAACAAGCCCTGGATATCAGAGGTCTTTTACCTAAACAACACTAGCAGAAGCTGGAAACTAATGAAGCAATGCTGCAGTAGCATCATGCCCATTACACAATTAGAGGGACAGCATTGGACACTGTGAGATTGTCACACAACTTGCTAATGAACCGTGCTTTACACACATTTAATTAATTAATTATGGCTGAAGTCGTTCACTGCTAGCCAGCGACTGCTTTATTATACACAAACCTGACCACCTTACAAATACCACACTGGAGTGCTAATGAGCTATTAAGTGGGACTGCACGTTACCAGCAATTTTGTGGGAAATCAAGTAATAAGAGATCAAATATCAAATCAAAGAGCTTTTAATCCAAGTGAGATAATTAATTGCACCTCCTGTCTCACAGCTTTCACAGTACAAGAAAAAAGAGCTTTCTCATCAAATTAATTTGATCATATTGCCAAAAACTTTTTTAAATTATGAGTACCATTTAGTAAGTATGACAGGAATTATTATTATTTAGATAGCAGCATTTCCTTAGGATACCAATATACCCCAGAGACATTGCTCAAACACCCAGGGAAAGACACACAGTAAGCCCGAAGAGCTGACGAGATGGGTGAGGGAGGAAAGAGAGGAAGGTTACAGTTTCTGCATGGGAGCTAATAATACTCCAATACTTTCCCAGAAATCATTTGTTTCTCAGCACCATGGAAAATTTAAGCAGGGTGCAGAAAACATCCCGTGCACTTTGCCAAAGGCCAGGAAGAACTGTAGACCTTGCACTTCAGCAGGTCTCAAGGGCAAGCAAGGCAGGGAAGCTGGGTAGGAGCCTGTTCCTCCAGCATTAGAGCTTGGTGGACTCTGCACAAAACAGTCTGCAAGCACCTCCATGTCCCCCTACACCTGCACTGTGCTGTTGAACCCCAGGACCTATTGCCCCTGCACATTCCAGCCTGGAATAAGAAGTCATTTAGGAACACATTTCCTCATGCACCAGTTGCATTTAAAGAGAAGCCACTGGCAACGACATGGAACATAATTTTAGGTGCTCCCAAACTACTAAGGAATGAACTCTGCTCTGCCTTTATTTTTCCCTTTATCATAAGGATGATTGTAAGACAGTACAGAAGGTGAGGAGAACATTTGAGGAATATCAAAGCAGGCTGGTTGTTTGGAGTCAGGGAAATCAATAGCTGAGAATGCCCCAGCTAAGTTTTGTAGCCTAAATAGCATTCTTCTTTGGCTTGTATATGTATATGTGCAAATGTGTTATAAACCCCTGGGGCCTTGATAGAGTTTTTCTTCTACGGTTTCAGTTAAACACAGGTTGGCCATGACTTCCATAACCCCCATAAAGTGTTTAATGTAACATGATGAAAGCATACTTCATTTCTTCCTAGATCTGCAATTAAATGTTCACTATACTTAAAAGTCTTATTATTTTTTCGTTCACTGGCTCATACCATCATCTCTGTTATCCAGTTATTTACTTTCTACATGTTGGGTTTTTCCCCCTTAAACTTTCTAGTCTTACAGCATTCTACAGCCCATCATTAGTTAATTCCTGTTGACTTTTATCATTTGTAATCACCCTAATTGGTTTGTCACATTCCTATTTCCTTTTCATTCCCTTTCCATTTTTATTTTCCTACATTCTAACTTCCTCCAATTTATTTTCCTCCCACCTAAACTATGATTTTTATTGATGCTGAATGCAGCCCACAGGCCAAAAATAATAGTCAGTCCAAAACCAAGTGACCACAGTTTTTCCGTTTTTCCACAGATTAATTTCAGAAAAGAGCTTCTGTTTGGCTAAATTTCCTTTTCTATATTTCTAGCTACTGAAGAAGCTGCACATACAATAAATATTTAATAGGAAATCCCCTCCAGCTGAATTCAGGCCCCACAGCATCTCATTACCATGTCTTGGAATAGCATCCTCATTGTCACTTGCTTAATTATGCTAAGAAAGAGTTGAATTGTGTGGCTGTTGGGATCAGAAAGTGATTAAATTCACTTGGCAAGACTTAGGATATCTCATTATGATCATCATTTAGCACTTCTAATTGAGTCCATTTAAATTATTATTTATTTAATTAATTTTTTTTATTGTTGTTGTTTTCTAGAATCATGATTTGGGAAAATTTTTCCAACAGCAGCAAATAGTACCATAACTTTTTCCACCTTTAATACAAATTTCTCCCATGAAGAAGAATAATGTAAAGATTAAAAGCTATTTGACATCCTAGTGCACCACTAATCATTTTGAATAACTGTCACCCTTACAGAAAAGGGAACTAAAACTCCCTGGAGTAGACACCTAATTTCTGTTGGAGTTCTCTTTTCTATGTACTAACGCTTGCCAAGCATATTGCCCCCTGTAAATGACTGTAACTGACAGCTTGCTCCCAAGCAATCCCCCTGACCACCACTCTCTAGGAGGTTTTTTGGGGTTTTTTGTGAGCTTATCTCCTCATTTCAGGTGGGAGCATCAGCACTCTGAAGGTGAAGATGAGGATGCTGCTGGGAAGGATTTCTGCTTTAAGAGTTTCTACCTCGCTTGCAGGAAATTCACTTCTGTGAAGCAGAAGAGCTAGGTATCATTTCAATCACAATTAACACATCAAAAGATGACTCAAGTGGTGCATAAGTGCCAGATATCTGCACAGGGGGTTAATTTCATCCTAAAAAGTCAGATGACAAGAGTGTGCTCTATTAAAATCAACACACACATAGTTTACTAGCATAGGCGTACATCTAGTTCTCATATTAGTATTGGGAAAGCATCGTAATAGCTTCAGAAGACAAACTCTCATGGCAGTGCCTATATACAGTCAGAAATTGAAAGGTTGTTCACAGACTTCAATTTGTATGAAACTTTCCAAAAACAGCACCATGAAAATACACCTCTGTGGATAATGTCTGTGCTGAGTGCTGTTGCAATGCAGAGACAACAAGGAAAGTCTCTTCCTCATTGAGGAACTTCTCTTCCTCACAGTGAGATGCAAATAACATACCTATAACCTCTGAAATTAACCATCATTACAGAAAAAAAGACTTTGAAGGGCAAGAATAAAGACTGGGTATGCTCGGACTTTTCACACAGGGAAAAAAAAAAAGAGAAAAAAAAACA
>JAAGNO010021301.1:0-14176 GCA_033439905.1 Ceryle rudis | reverse complement strand
CCAGACTAATATATATATATATTTATTTAAGATATACATTAAAACTACATAGGGAGAATCTTAATAATTCCAAAGTAAGGCTACAGAATTGCAAATTGCCACTCAGCATTATTTCACACCCTGTTCTGCTGCTGCCATAATCTGTATCACCTTGCTATATAAACAACAATCTCCATCTCAAAACTGTTTACCTTCCTCTGAGTTTTTGTTTAAAATAAACCCTCATTATAAAATAGATGTTCTTTGCTTACAAAAAAACCCCAAAGATTGTGTTCACCCCCTTAATGACACTTTCATACTTTCCGTGCTCCAGAAGCAGTTTGGCAGTATTCAAACAAAAATCTAAAGACATCTCATGGTGCAGGAATTCTGCAACAGCTAGACAGAACACAAAGCAGTTGAGATTATTTAATCAATTTAGACACCTAAATGCTCAATTTACCATTTACATTCTACAGTTTCTTTGAACAAAAACAAAACACCCAACTCCCCCAAAACCTCCAAACACAGTAGCCCAAAAGCAAAAGGAAGAATAAAACACGTCTACTGCACTTCGACTTTCCTTTCACTGTACAATTAATGTAGTACTACAGAAAGGTGACACACTCATAGCCTTGGAATTTTAGCCTTCTGTCTCTATAAACAGGAACAGCATGGGCATTGCTAGCACAAACTTTTTCCTCAAGCTACTTTCCATCAAAATGTCTCATCCTTATCCATCAGGAATCAGGACTAAGATCAGTATGTGGTGGCATGGCATTGCAATTCAACTACTTAAGCCTTATGCCTTTAGCATCATCTGTTGAATCAACTAGTGCTAAGTAGGTATCCATTTTAGTAGGTATCCATTTAAAAATTGCTAGGCTGTGCTGGATGGATAACAACAAGATTTACACATTTGTAGCTTGGATGGGATCAGAGAAGGAACACACGGGGACATGACTGTAAGAGCTGTTAAAGGAAGCATTTAAGGCAGCTGTGAAAAAGTGCACCATACAAAATTTTAGCCAAATGTCTAAAACTTAGCAGAAACTTTCACTCAAAAGACAGAGAAGTTGCAGTACATGGACACAACAGTCTTTTCTGACAGACAGTAAGAGAAGACAGGCAACCATTCATTAATGAACTTCCCTTAAAAACTAACTGGAGTCTTAGTTCTACTAAATATAAGGAGAGTGTGTTTTGATAGGCACCAATATGGCTTCACAATTCAAAATGCAGAACAGAAGCCAACTACTGCAATGGTAAGTTCCATTGAAAGCTGGCTGAAATTCCCTAGGAGCAATATGAAGTGGAGTTTCCATTCCTGTTAGTCTGGTAGTACTGAAACCACTCAGGTCCCTATAAGAAATTCCTCATCTCATCCTACATTTATTTCTTAGAGCATTCATTAGACATCTGGAAGCGTTCTTTCCTTAAAATTTCATTGTTTATGGAATTAATTTTTTTCCTGATACATTTTATCCTTTAACATACCCACAAAACCTTTCTTCTCCTGAAAGTAGAAAAATCTGTTCTCTTGAAATGACAAGTTTGAGGATTAAGAAGAAAAGAGTTTGTACCCTAGATAAACTAAAACTCTGGCAACACAGGTTTATAACAACATACTGATCAACACTCAATGTCTTCTGGCCAAAATCTGCAAAAACACACACAGAGAACAGCAATGTTTCACAAGCCTTTCTTCTGTGATGACTGCATAAGAGACCTTCACCCTTTTTGAGTAACCTTAGGCATATGTCTGCAATAAACCATCCCTTTACATACCTTGTAATTTGACTGTCTTCCTTTTACTAGTCTTCCCCTTTTCTTATTTCCAGCAAGTTTATTTAAATTCTCAACAAAAATAAAGTCATGCTTAATTAAAACTTACAGTATCTCCTGGATAATTCCCCTGTGAACACTGACTACTATGTCTCACACTTGAAAAACAGAATATTTAGCTAATAAAGCTCTAAAACACAGGGTAAAATGAATTATTTTTTTTTTATTTTCTATCTACAACTCAGGCCATCTTCTTGGCAACACAGTAGTATGACCTTACTATGAAGCCTATACAGAGCTGTGATACCTGAGTTGATATCTTCATTTGATGCTCCGCTTTTAAGAAGAATTTTAACTTTCAGAAAAAAACCTGCTGGATGCAAATTCTCCTGCACAATCGAAAAACAATACATTACTTGAACAGCTGTTTGTAGAATACAGAACCTGTGAGAGTCCAGCACATTCATAACAAATATCAGGAAATCATATACACTCCACATTCTTCAGTTGCATTCTAATGACCAAACCAATAGGTAGGCAACTAGCAATATTTTCTCCTTAAACACAATGTGCATCTTTATTATTTATTCCTGTACTGCCAAAAGACTATGAGGGCAGTAAAACAAGAGATACACAATTCTCATTTTCTGTGGTCCATTTCCAATACTTTTAAACAGAAGGTGAACAATACTGAATGATAGAAACATTTCCTGTTTTTTTTCTGTGTGTGAATTGACTGGATTATGCTAGAATATGAGCAGAATTCAAATTAGATCATAATAATATAACATTTGAAGCAACAATGGGAGAAAATGGGAACAATGAAGAATGTATACTACAGCTCTTACTAAAACACTGCACATTTCAGACTTTAGAATACTAACTTTCCATATCTTCACAGAATATCAAAACATACATTATCAGAAATGATGAAAAAAAACTTCCCACCTAAAAAGGTTTTGCAAAAGTAAATACAATAAAAACTGTAAAGAGCTTAGATATCTGTAGTAGCATATTATTTGAATGATTAATCCTGATCTCATGAGCACATGCATCATCATCATCTGTCTAAAATTTTTAACAGTATGTAGAAAACTGAACTTGAGCTTTCATTTAAAACACGTTTTTATACTTATAACTTGTTTTGTATGAAACAGATAATGGAAAGTTTAAAATGGTGAACCAAAGACAAATAGAAATTTTTCAAATTTAAGTTACTCTAACTAACCTGAAGAGACAGAAGCACAAAATTAATTTGAGTCTTCAGATGGGAAACAGAATTTGTACAACACCAAGAAACCTCACTGTGGTGACTGTTTAGAGATATATGAACTTTCTTCAGAGTAGCTGGTATTTTATACAGCTCATTTATCAGGTTTCAGAAAAAATATAGTTATGTTAGTAAAGTGCAATAGCTAAATTTTTGAAATAAGACTGATGTAGCATGGCTACACAACTTTCAAAATTAAAACTGGTGTTTGCTCCAATATTTGTAGAGATAAAGAGACGGGCCTTCAAAATGTAGTATGGACATATCCATTATAACCCAAAGCAAGACAAAAGGTCTGATGCATAAAAAACTAACTGTTATAAAACTTAGGTGGACCACACTCTAGTTTGTTGTGTTTGTAGAGTTTTCATTAATACGTGCCAGAGAAAGTCACATCATTATCAAAGGACCTTTAGATATGAGGCAGCAAGACAGCTCTACATCCACATGCAAATAAGTATTTCTCTATAAAAAACGCTAGAAACACCAAAACATACTTATGAGTATGAAAACTAAAGCAAAGCAAACAACCCTCCATCTGATGTCAAGGGTAATGTTTCTATCATTCGCACCAGTGAATAAGGTGGCCCATATTGTTACATTAATAAATGCTCGAGTTTCAACTATTGCACACCATAAATAACAGTAACACACAACTATTACTACCTGATTTGCCAAGTTTATAGCTTTCAATGCCTTGTCAAGATAGAGATTGCAATCCCACTCAAAATAGGCTGTAGCTAACAATCGCAGCACTTTAGCCTGAAAAGAAAAACAAACTGCAAGTTCAAATACCATTTGAAGAGCTGAGAAAAAATAGCCACACATGAACTTAAGGTCATGAAAAATAACAGCTCTCTGAATCAAAATAATGCCTGCCTAGTATCAGACAATCAAAGTGACTGCTCAGTTCTGAAATGTATCTGATCTTCAGCAATACAATTCACATAGGACATGAATCAACTGGAGTTCAGAGAAGAACAGAAGGGTAGCAAGGAAAATCAGAGATCTGGAAAAATCAAGAGTGAAAGAAGAAATTGAAGGAACCAGAAGTACGTTCACTGACACGAGACATACGTCTTCAAATATATAAATGATTCTCTAAAAAGGAAGAGATTAAAATCTTCTCCATATCCACTCTGAGTAGTAAAAGGAGTAATAGCCTTATGAATGAGTATCCGAAATGACACAGACGTAACAGATGATGGCTTGAAAGAAGAAAGAGAAGGGAAGAAGAGATGGTCTTTCAGGGTCTACTTAAGCCTCACTTTCTACAATTTAATTTCTGTGAAACGGTAGATTCAAGTGTGATTTAAGAGCACCCAGCAGTGACTGAACTCTCAGGCTTATGCTCATAGCAACTGAACTTGCAAGTTTGCCAAACTTCATAGCAAAGGAGGCCAACAAATCACTGGACAGGTTTGGCACAGCAGAGGCAGATGATACAGTGGAGGCAGGTTAACAAAATCCTCCTATTTGTAAACAGCAATTTCTCTGTTTCTTACCTGCATTTCTTTGCCAACAGAATATTTCATGTCCATCTTCCCAATATCATAACTCTGGCTATCAATGATAAGTGAATAAATTAGAATTAAATAAGATATTAGAAGACTAGCTGAATTTAGCTGTCATGTGCCACATTGCTATCCTTTCCTACTTCATAGCCAGCTAGAAACCACATAAATCGCTCAAACTAATCTCTACTCACTCTTACTAGAGAACAGGAAGAGTTGTCTTTCTGAATCCTCCCATTAAAAATTGTTGTCAATCACTTTCCTCAACTTGTTGCACCACCTTCTGTAACATCTTCTATTCAAACACTGCAGTAGGCTTTATCAGTTTTAACCATAGGGGTTTGGAAGAAGCTAGTGTTCTTATTCTTACCTGACATATTATATAGTCATACACAGAAGTTATACATGTCCTGGTCTCAAGATCACAGCAAATCAATACCAGAGACACAAACAGAACCTGGGAGTCATGATTCCCCATTATTTTTCTGAAATTTAAATGACAGCACAAAGGATCACCACAAAATTCCACAAAACTGTTTGATTGTGAATGCTGTGAAGAAGAACTGTTAGAAAGAAAAACAGTAACTGGGCATTTGTTTCCTAATTAATGTATTTTCAGTATAGAGAAATTTTAACCCACTAGATGGAGCTACATCTCTTTCTCTACATAATTATTTGCACTTTGCAATGGTTTATTTCCTCCTGAAATTTTGTTGCCAGGACTTGGTTTTTCGTTTTCCACAAGAATAAAATATAAAATCCCTAAAGCACCAGCTGTAATTCTTTCTAAGCATTTCTACAAACCCTCTGACAACATATGTGACCATATCTATTTTGAATTTCATGTGTTGCCATTCATTTTCTTCTAATTAAAGGAACAAGAAGAAATAAAAACAAATTTTCTGAGCTAGGGCTACGACCTTGGCATGAAGATACTCTTCCTGATATGCTACATTTTTTACTCCTTAGTAGTACCACAGTATTTACTTGGATCCTACCCTCCAACTGTCATTTTTCACCTTGATGTTTGTCATTCTACAGTCAAGGACTTGCTCTCAGTGAAGTACCTCCTTTATGAGAAATTCAAAAATTGTTCAAAACAAATTAATTTAAAAATGGTCAGCAGAATTCGTCTATTTTTTTCCAAAGTTTTCAAAACCCTTCACTGTCATCAGTGAATGGCACCTGAGACCTGCCACTTCAAACAAAAAAAAAAAAAAAAACCAAAAAAAAAAAAAAACCAAAAAAAAAAAAATCTCCTTGAAAAAAAGTGCTAGGGAGAGAATAGATAAAAACCATGGAAAGAAGAATTTCATTCTAATGACATGAAAATCAACGTAGAAAGCAGACATAAATGTTAGGCAACAGAGTAAGACAGTCACTAAGTATCTGCTTGGGTAATCTGGTTAAGCAAAAATCTTGTATTCTCACATTTTTAATTAAGCCTTTTCTTTCCCTTGATCATCCTGCACCTTCACACATATTTTTACATTTCAAAAGCATGATTTATTTTGTTTGCCTTTGCACATTACCTGAGCCAGAAGGAGCTCTGTTCGTACCTCTTCCGCTCATAGGTTTCCACTCCAAAATTGTAACAGAGGATTGACAAGTAACAGGTCTGCAATAAAAGATTCCTGCTTCTATAACTTTCTTGTAGAAACATCATTAAATATATGGCACTCCAGTCTCAGGTCCTTTAAAATGCATTTTACTTTAAAGGTATATCCAGTGTTATCACTTCTGACCTTATACAAGGGGATATTGAACACGATTCAAATGGAATAACTGTGTGGGAAAGTTAACCAGTCCAGGACACAAAACCCAGCAGGATTCCTGAAACACATGAGGTAGAACAGTACTTCAAGAAATCATGCTGAAAGCACTAGAACTGTGTAAACAATAAAAAAAAAAAAAGGAAAAAAATGGAATATTACTACTTCATTTTTAAAAATGACAAAAAAAAATTCACATAGTTAAGTGAAGAGGATTTTACCTCTTCAGTTATAAGCTTCTTCCCAGCATGTCTCTTTGGAGTTAGAAAAGGATCATCCACATTACAAGTTTTAGGAGAAAATTGTTTTTGAATGCTTGGTTATTCAGAGCATGGTTGCTTTCTGCTTTACCAGTCAGCCTTGACGATGTCTTTTGATAACAAGAAACCTTTGAAAGCCTTTCCTTTGAAATGATTTGCAGCTGTCATATGTCATCCAAAGAACAGACAGAAAAGTCATTTTATATGCTAACAGGCTGCCAATATTTACATACATTTTGTCACTGCAGTAACTTTCTTCAAGTATAAATCATGTTGCTTGTAAGTGGCTAAAAATTTCAAATCCTCAGGCAAGAATGAGAGGTAGCACAACATCTTGCTTCAAATTTATTGCTTATCTCATCACAATCCAGAAACAAAAGCAGATTCAGTACACATGAACAAAAAACCTGATCACTCTCAGATGTGAAATGCTTATTTTTCATAAGCTCATTTGTGAACATACTCTTTCCAGAACGATCCAGAAAGTTTTCTGTATTGAGTTTCATGAAAATTGTTTAGTATAGCTGTAGGCATACTGTGGCATACCCCAGCCATTTATTTGCATGTTTGGAAAAGAAGTATTTCAAAGGATAATTACAATACGATTTCAGTAAATGACTGTGTTCAAGGCAGCAAGCATAACACCAAATAGCACGATAAATATGGCACCTCTCTGAACAAGTGTTTGGAGCAATTCTGGCATTTCACCCTGTAGGACAAAACACTGAACACTGTTCTGACACAAGAACTACAAAAACCCCATAGTTTTGTTCAGTGTGAATCCTCCATTCATAGCTATACAGTTTCATGAAGGTGAATATTAGTACTGAGAGTAATGATAGACTTGCATATCAAAACCTTAGTAACTCAGCTCTTCCCTCACCCCATCTGTCTCCAGACAAATGTTCACATGGGTACAAGAGAAGCGATATACCAGATCAAGATGTAAAATGCAGCTGGTTCTCTAGAAGAGTAAGTGGCATATTCAATTTAGAAATCTTTGCCTTGCTTGATAATTTGTCTTCTCTTACTCTTCAGACAGAGTTTATCATTCTATTTTAAATTATAAACTATGAGAAACATGAAAAAAATGAACTTTGAAGAAAAAAACCTGCTGTTTTAATCCAAAATTCTTTGTAAGAAAATCTCAAAGAAGCAACCAACCACAGAAACACAGTTCAGAGTACTTTTCAAAGTGTTATATAGCATATGTCATTCTTTAACATACAGAGATGAAAGCAAATTTTCAAAGTTTGGAATGATAAAGAGCAGATGATTTCATTTACCTCTTTTGGCAATTTCATCAACATATCTTTGCAGCGCTGCACACACATCATTGCTTTCTGAATATCCCCTTGAGCAACTGCCTAAGAAAACAATAAAGCATAGCAACAAACTATTAGTGAGCAACTTGTCTTTAAAATTCATGACAAGACTGATTTCACTTTGGGGATTAGGTATTTGTCCTTACAGTGCTACAGTAATTTGTATATTTATATATATTGCCAGATGATAAAGACATGCAGAAAAAAACTGCAGTCCTTAGGTAGTGTGAAAAGGCCAGATGCATGGGACAAGTTCATTCAGATGTTAAGATGATACAACAGTTCAGCAAATCTTGAACCACCTCTCCAATAATTCAAGGTTCCCTTTTCTCTAAATTACATACTTTTAATTATTATAATTTGTGTTGTTGATCGCCTAGAAAACCTTTAGCATTTTTACAGAATTCTCTCATACTGCAACTAGGCTTCTTTTTTTTTTTTTTTTCCCCTAATTATCATCATGATTAGATTGTATGAAGCCAGAGGTTGAGACTTGAAAGAAAATATCAAATGTCATGGAACTCACTATTTCCAGATCCTTTAATTTTATACTGATTCTTCCACTGATTAAAGCCTTTCTCTATATACTCTATATAGGGAAAGCAGCATGTATGAGGTCATGGAAGAGAGGGCATTCACATATAGAAAGACCTCTGTCTGATGGCATATAATATTCATAGCTTTGATGATGTTCATGAGTTTGCCAAGTCATGAAAGTTGTAAGTTACAAAGATTTTGTACATGTGGCTTCTAATAACTACTTTTTAGATACAAACCTTGGCTACTTGCAGCCATGATGAGTACTACATTTGTATACTTTCAATCAGTCTAGCTGCAAATATTATCACAGTATAATGAGCGTTCCAAAGTGACTGATCTTGCTCTGTACACATTGCATGAAAAAAGTTTGGGAGACCCTGGCTGTATACCCATCCTATCCCCCTTCTTCAGCCAAGAACAGGTCACCTTTGGAAATGACACCTTTGTGATTCAGAAAGGCAGGTGTTTGCTTTATGAACAGCCATGCTAGCCAAATCATAGAGCAACAAATCTGATCTAGAAGATATAAACGCCATAGCAGAAATTACTGCAATAGATTAGGCAAATTAAAGAACATTAAATGATTGCAACACTGAATGCAAACACAAGATCTGCTATCTTACACGTACATGAAGGAAAAATATCCCTCAGCGAGTTTTCAATTCCAAGCACTCATACATCAAATAACTGGGTCAGAACTTCCCACTATACCCCCAGTGACTTATGAGAAAACTGGGAAGAACACATACCGATTCAGCCTGATAAGAAAGTATTTTGAAGAGGTTCCTCTCCACATCAGCTTTGTGCACATGAACATCTGCTTCACCATCACTCCCCTTAAGTAACTTCGCATACAGCTTTTCTACACTCTTGAAAAGAAATTGTAGGCATCACCCATGGAATTTACAAATAGGCATGTTCATAAGAAATTAAAAATGGAGAAGAACCTACACTCATGGCAATCTCTAGAAATCCATCAGCAAGATCAGCTTTTCCGATATCTATCCATCCTTTCCCAGTTTTCATAGACATCTGAAAGAGAAAGTGCACTGTTAGATCTCATCTCATTGATGTACATATCTAACACAGGAGAGGGGCATTTCAGCTCTTCAGTTTCTGACAAGTGCCTCTCAGGTCTGCATGAAGTCCTTCACACTTAAATGCAGCATAAGACTTATGATCCCCTGCTAAACAATATTATAAGATATGCTGCTCATATAACATATTCTTATATGACAAAGATATGATGCTAACCGCACTGCCCCAAAATTCCTAACTGCACTTGCTCAGCAAGGTATTCATGTGATAATGCAAGTCCCTTTTCAAGCATGCGTATTACCCACAACTAGAGGCATTATTTTTCTCCCTTTCCAAAGCAACTGCAACAGTGTTTGAAAGTTTTCCTTGGTGATCAACAGTACTTCATAGCTTACCAAAATCTGTCTTCGAATAGTTTCCTCTGGCGGATCACTGCCTTCACAAAGGCACAGCAGTCTGCAAGCAACAAAGCGCACTGCAGGAAAACAATGCAGACATTCTCTTTTTCTTTTTTCTTTTTTTTTTTTTTTCTCTTACAAAGTCAGGCCCTGCCATATCTGGAAGACTGATTGCCATTTTAAACTACAAGATATAAAAATCTGAAAGGTTCAGGAGTCAAAGCAGCCTGAATTTTAGCCAAGCTGTTTAAAACTGCTTCTTAGTCAGTAAGAAAAAAAACCTATATATATATATATTCTCATCAAAATACCTATTAAGCACTTTAGAGAGATTAAGTTAAATACATGGTATTCCAAGACTTAATTACATTGCAGGTGCTTACAGTAACATGCCTTAAGAGCTTCAAAACAGCCTTTGGCAAAATAGGGAAATTATAATCTTTACATTTTCAAACTAAAAAGCAAAAATATATTCAGGCCTTCCTTATATGTCAGGTATGAAAAAGACACCACTTAAGTATTTAAAATACCCTCTCCCTGGCCCTTCAGCTGTGATACAAGATCTGAGAACATTACACTCTACAATTACTGCTTATTTTGTGTAAGCTTACCCTTTTCCCTTTACCTGATGTAATTTATATAATGCAGATTACACATAATTTTAATTATAATCCCTCAAGACAAAAATGTAGGCCAGATATTACAGTCCTGCATAACCACATAAAGAAAAAGTTGAGGGGAAAGACCAAAAGCTCACTTCTGCTTTCGCCCAGCTCTGCTCTTGGCTTCAAGCAAACCCACCATCTATGTACCCAGCTAAAGCAGGGAAGTAGAAAGAGGATTTAGAGTTATTCTGTATGTAAGCATTGAAAAGATAGTTACATTAAAGAAACATTCTCACTGGATATAAATTAAGTGACCAACAGTCTAAAATTTACATTTATGTTATTCCCATACATTTTTAGATTAAAACTATAGCATTAAAAGGCAAATTATAGCCTTCTTTGATCACGCCAACTCTACTGATGCTCTGGAATAGAAAGAGGAAGGAATAAGAATACCTACACTGACTCTGTTACATGGACATCCCTATTACACCAGGATGTTCCTTCCTGAACTGTTTACGCAAGCCCCACTCTACACCCTATCTGCAAAAATCCAAACAAATCTACAGCACCACATACATGCCTGTCAGCTCTTTTTTTTTTGTTTCTGTTCCTTTTGTTATTCCTACAACACACAAAACACATTTAGGAAGGTATAGAATACATACATACATTTAGCTCTTTGCTCATCATTGACAACAGAACCCATGTGTTTGGTCACAACCCAGTTCCAAAGGCTTACTGCACTCTCTTCAACCTGAGTAGGAGAATTCCATTAGATTTAATTTTGTCCTGGATTTGAGTCACATTAAAATTTACCACTGGAAAAGCAACCATCTTTCATGTGTATCACAGTAATGAGCTGTCCACATGTTGCTGCAATTTCCTTTTACACTGGAGTCAAAGGTGTTTTCCATTAAACCGTTACATGATCCTATAGGGAGATCTGCGATAGTGACATGAACACAGGCAAGCTGAATGGATCACATAGCATTTCTGCAGCTAAAAGTATCGACCCTTCTTTTCTATGGAGCCATCATTTCAGAAGAATTATAAAGCAGCTAGCAGGATACTCTTTGTTTATTTTGTAAGATATATTCAGTTTATAAACCACTATTTCAGAACTTCTAAAAACACGAGAGATTTCTAAGATGAAGCAAAGTAAGAAAGAACATGACTGTGTAAATTCAAGACTGAGAGGACCTGAAACTAAAAAGAACTAATCCTATGACCAGTAGCTCATATATGTCATATCATCCGTAAGCTCCAGTTTGAAATTGGAGCACATAATATGAACTCTGTAAGTGAAGGGAGGGACTTCAGAAACATTCAAATATGTTCCTAAACAAATCCCACTGTCCTAACACATGTTCCTATCAAGTCCTTTTCCAAACTTGGGAAAACATGACCTCACTTACACTATCCATTTGGGATTAAGTTTTCTTATGAAGATTCATAAATACAAAATTTATGCACTAGCACATCACCATGTCCAAAATACAACAGACTCAACTGGCAGCTTTCAGAAGACATTATGTACATTTTAAACAGCTGATGAGAAATTTGAAGGGATTGTAAAAGAGCTGTAAGAATGGTATCAGGTTTGAAACTGTTTCTAAGGCAAAAGAGATGAAGCTTTATTAATCAAAAGAAAACTAAGTAGTTTAATTATTTTAAATACCTGCATTGGGAAAGTTCTGATATCAGCAAACAAAGAACAAAGGCTACTGACTATATAAGATTGTTAAAAAGATAATGCAGTTCTACATAACGGCAATAAGCTCCTTTAACAACCCACCTTGAAGGGTTGCATTTTCCATCACTTGAAATCCTAGTTTCCATAGCAGATCATGCCTACAAATACACTCCTTGCCTTGCTAGGAGACATGTTATGGCCCCTTTTATTGAAGAGATCAGATTACAAATTATTTATTTCTCCTTTCTTTAAAAATAATTTAGCCCAACTGACCCAGGAAGAACTGAAGGATACTGGTCTTATGCTCTTGTATTTCTTTACAGACTGCACTAAACATACTTTCTGTTGTGACACTTGCTATCCTATCTTGCTCCTTGTCACAAATTTAGGACTTTCAAAATAATAATAAATGATAATCTAATAATTATTAGATTCATTAGATTATTAAATGGCAATATAACTATTATCAAATTATCTGATTATCTATTTATCTGATTAGAATCACTAGGAGTTAAATTTCTCTTCAAAATGTAATTTTGGAGGAGAAGGTTGGACTGTATCTCAACTGGTCTTGTTTTTATTCCATATTCCTGTATGACTCTTCAGACTTTTATTTGAAAAAGGCCTTTTAAAGTAGCATTTACTACTTTGTAAGTACTCCTCTAAAAGAAACAAAAGGAAAACAAACTATAAAAGTGAACTAGGTTGTTTATAATGTATGAAAAGGAGTACTTCCCACTCTAGTATTTAATGGTTTTTAAACTGGGTTTACCAGTTTAAATGACATGCTTGCTGATTTTCTTCAAGTATCTGTTATCATTATCCAAACCCACATACAGGATGAAGTCTTCTCCTTGGACCCAGTACTAAACTCTTAATCTATTAGTGGTCTGTGGTTACACTTTTACTTGAAATTACAATTAAATACTACTAGAAAATTGAAATAAATCTTAACAGCACTAGTTTTTCCAGTTATGATGTACATTTTTACATTTAGGATCAAGAATTTGCACTAGCTTTTTAAATACATTTTCCACTTTATTTTGGACTTGTGTGCTATTGAGTTAAAAGATGAAAAAATAAACTGTTTTCTTTACATTCCAACAACGCTGGAGTTAAATGTTTAGCTTCACCACAAAATGTAAGAAGCGAGAGCACATCCTCACAGAGCTGCAGAAAACGCAGCCACCAACCTGGGCGAGCAGGGCTATGTGGTGCGAAGCACATGAAACGCTTGTTTTGTCAAGCACACCGCAGAGGTGCAACTGGCTGGGAGGCCGCGAGTCTACCTCGGCCGCGCCAGCATCCTCCTCAGAGATGCTCCCCGCCGCCTGGAAGAGCTCCTCCGTGAGGGAGGCGATGCGGGATGGGGCCTCCTCCCTCAGCAGTTCCCGCACCAGCCCTGTTAAGGCAGGACGGGAAGAGGGCGTTAGACACAGCCCAGCAACACCCGGCGACTCCCAGATGCTTATCGGGACGGGAGCCCTCGCCTTGCGGCAGGAAGTACCGTCCACTGCCGCCAACCACACTCCCGGCATGACCGCAGCCTCCCAAGAGCACCGCCCACACTCTGTGAAGACACCGGCCAGAAGGGAAAGACGGCGCTACGCACGCGTACCCCGCTCCCTGCGCGCGCCGCCACGGAGCGTACCAGACCCAGCACTACGGTCACGCCGAACCGAGCTCTCCCGGGGACCCCGCGCGTCGATTGGCTGTCAGGCGCTATCGTCCCGCCTCTCCGCCCGAGCGACAGGCATCAGGACCAATCGGCCGCCGCAGCGTTCCTGTTCACCCGTTTGCCGTCCGGTGAGCGCCGCGGTGGTTCTGGAAGGATCCTAGGAGCAGGTTTCGGTCGGTTGCAAGTGAGATGTCGGGGCTGCTCCACACCACGCTTAGCGGCCTCAACAGTGACTCCTACTGCGAGATCAGCCAGTACCGTGACCAGCACTTCCGGGTGCGCCCGGCGGCCATTCCTGAGGCGCGGGGGTGGGGGC
>JAAGNO010021300.1:0-50888 GCA_033439905.1 Ceryle rudis | reverse complement strand
ATTTGTTTGGCTAGACCTGAGCCTGCTTTGTGCTATATATATATATTTATATTTATATGTATTAATAAACAGCATGGATTATAGTGATGAATTATGCCAACTAAAAAAAAAGTAAATATTTTAAATATAATAAAACAAAAGAAACAACACATTTTTACACAAGCTGAGAAATGCAAGCATCTGCCTACAGTGGCCTTCTTCCTCAGCAGAATAGGTAGTGGAGAGAAATTGAGTGCCTGTCAGCATTGCATGATGGCCTGTTAGAGAGGGAAGGAGACTATCTCCGAGTTCTCAAAGTGCATCAGGCTGAAAACTGATCACAGGGATCATCAGGAGCTAGCTGAGATTTAGGATTGCTTTTAACTGCTTTCAAATGTTGAATTGTAGAAGGAGAAAGGCCTTCTCAGAAGGCAAATTGCCCATTTGGCCGTACTCAGGATTTTGCAGATTGCTGTTGTGTCAGGACAGAGCCCAAAGGGATGGGATGTCCAAACCACCTTTACAAATGTCTGGGTCTGATCATGTCTGCAGGGCTGGGCACTGCACCTGCATCATTCACCTGAGTCATCTACCTCCAGAAGAGGAAACTACACAGGGCAGAGATGCCATCTGGAGCCTCCTCCTTCCTCGGTGGCAAGCAAGGGCCTGTACCTATGACCCAAATGAGGTATCTGGAGACAGGACAGCTCCTGGTGAGCCTCAGTCAAGACTCCAACTTGCGGAAGCTTGGATGGAGACTGAAACTTAAGCAATTGGGTACTGAAGGTACCAAGGCCCCCTCTCTCAAGGAGGGATTTTGCATGTCTAATGCAACTGGCCGGGTAAAAAAAGGAGGCTAAATATGCAAGATGTGAATAATGGGAGTGAACCTGGTTCAGAACCAGAGGAGGGGGAAAGTAGTTTGAATCAGCTCCCGTAAATCCAAAAATAAGCCCCTGGATAAACACTCATTTTAATTATTCCTCTGTTGCCAGTCAAAAATCTCATGGTTACCTACAGCTTTCCCTGCCTACCTGTATCCACCTGTTGTCTGTTTTCAGAAAGTCTGATTTAAAGCTCTTTGGCCTGGGAAAGTCTTTGTTGTGGCTTTGTGCTGTGCCTATAATAAAGGCAGTGGATCTGTAACTTCTACTGCAATACAAATAAAGAATAATAACAGTGATACTTTTCTCATTTGAGGTTACCTGGGGATAAAGTTGCTGGAGGCATATGACTTTGATACACAGTCAGCTATGTCTCACATCCAATTAAGCTTAACCACGTGGTCTAACAAGCTCCCATTAGGCCGGTGAGAGCCCTGGTTTGATAGCAGGGTTAGCTTCAAAGATCTGATGCTTGCATTTGTAGTGATTTCCTTCCCTTGTGCTCAGATTGTGCTGAAGGGCATGAAGGGAACTTCATATTCAGATGATACATGGCCAGCTTGAGAGCTGTGTTTTAGAAGACAATTGCACAATCTTTATTGCTATTTTCGTAATCTTACTGCTTGCAATACAAGCTCTTGCCCTAACAGCCCTGTGCTCAAATTTCACTGCAATGTGAAAAACAAACAGTCAAAGGAAAACCCACCCCTTGAAGGAAAAATACCTGATTTGCTATATTACTTTTCTCTCAAAAAAAGAAAAAAAAAAAAAAAAAAAAAAAAAAAAAAAAAAAAAAAAAAAAAAAAAGAAAAGAAACTGTTTTAAATGACAAATGGACCCAAGTCTTAATATACTTCAAGTCTGGACAAAACAGGATTTAGTCTGTAATGTTTTTAATTTCCCCTTGACTATTGGATAGGCCACATCTGAATCTGGGATGCAAGGAATCTCTCAACTTGCAAGAAGCAGGAATTCCAAATATGAAATCCGAACCAACCTCTGGTAAAAATGAGTAGAAAGCACAGGCCATGCTATGGAACAGGGCTTCAGGCAACACCACCAGGCACCTCCAAGACACAGTGCCTGGCTCAGGGTACTTCAGAGAATGAGCATGGCTGCTGGCACAAGACATAAGGGAACAAGTACTTTGGTGGAAGCAGTTTTGGCATTTCAGCCATTCTGCAATATTTTGTGACATCCACGTCATTCTTAGGGATGGCTAGAACCTTCTGGGAAACTATTTCGTCTGCACCACATTTAAACAGGACGTCCAGCACCAGCAATTTTTACAGAACATACTGTGATAAATATTAGAGTCAGGCAAAGAATGGGAATACGTCTGCAAATCCCCATCTGTCTAGATTGCATGGAGCGTTTTATAAAAGCGTAACTCTGGGATCAATTTTGGCAATGGTCTGCATACGTATTCACTTTACTACACAAAGCCCTATTGAAATGAACCAGAAACTTGTACAGTGCATTTCAAAGGGACTTTGCAAAATACTAAGCAACAACTGTGCAGAAACAATAGCTCATAATAATGCCAGAGCTGCTGGTGCATCCTGTGTTCTCAGTGCAGCACTCCGTGAGCCATCAGTTGTTGTATTCGCCTTAAAAAATTCAGGGAAATAAAATACAAAAACAATATTAAGTCTGGCATCTTTCCATGAAAACCAGGAAAATTCGACATTGCCAAGCTGAGGAAAAGCAAGCTTGAAAGAAAACAAAAAGACCCCAAAAGCAAGGATCTTGAATAAAATGTCTAAAAGAGACATGGTCCAAACACGTGGCACTTAAAAAAAAAAACCTCTCGTGAGAGTTTCAAGTCTGTAAGACTCAAAGTTGGCACCCTTTAAAATTAACAAAAAGAGTTTCAAACACAACGGTACCTGGAGAACATCCTGATCACACCATGGAAAATGCTGAAACCCAGAGCAGGTTAGCTGTCAGAGCATGGATTCAAATTGCTCTCACTGTGCTGGGTTCAGGCTATAAGGTCCCTGGGACAGACTGTGGCTCCCTCTGCATTCATATTAACACAGTCAGTGCTTAACAACACAAACATTTTGTCATCTCACCAAGCTCTAAGACACATGGAGGTGGATGCTGATGGGGTTTATATTATGCCGTCTACTGACTAGTTTTAGCACAGTGGCTTTAGATGTCCTACACAAATCACACTTCTCACTGGGGTAATGAGTGAAATGGCTGAAGATATTTTAAGCAACATTAAAGACTATTTATAGTCACATCTCCTTTCCTTTCAGCGTCCACTGAAGGATGCTGAGTGCTTCTAAATACTCCGCCTGACCTGATGTGTCACATCAGAATTAGAACTTCAAGAATCCCTGAGAATTCTGATTTAATCTAGGAAACCACTCCCAGCACACAGAGTGTGAGAAAGAATTGCTCCACTTCTTACAGATATGCCAGCATTGCTTCACCGTGGGAAACAGTTTCAGGCATTTTGGTTTTTAATGGCACTCTGGGCACAGATGCATGGAACATGCTCTTTATTTCCCCTCCTCTGAACAGTGCAAATTGACAGTTATATCACAGAAATAAAAAAAAATAGTCTCAGCATTCACTCATGATAGCTCTTCCAGTTCATCCGCATCATAGTTTTTTCTTTGCAAAGTGAGGAACAATGCCAGTGTCATCCTGAGGCAGATGGCTGCCTTCTTCCTTCATTTTCAGGCTCTCCTCTGCAAGCTGGGATAGATATTTCTGCAATCACATCAAAACAAAGCATCGTCACCAAAACTGAAAATATTCAACATGTGATGTTCTATGCCTCTTCAGAGCTCTCACACTCTCCCAGCATCTCAAAAGGGAAGAAACAACACAGACGCCCTATTCTGGTGAAAATTCAAGCCAGAAAAAATATAGCTGTCAGACAAACTACCTGAAGACACTGAAAGCCTCAGAATTCAGTGATTTACTCTGTGTCACAAGGGGAACTGGTGACAGAACCAGGAGGACCACAACTCCTCATCAGTCTGCATACCTAGACCTCACTTCTCCTTGCAAACTCTGTACTCCCATATGTTATAGGGCAGGAACCAACTCCACTGAGTCAACAGAATTATGCTAGTAGAAGACTGGTGTCTCAGAAAGTGGATGCAGTTTCTGAGTCACAATTTAGATTCAGCTTGTCCAGTTCAGAGACATACCTTTTGCACAAGAACATTTCTTTTAAGGGAATAAACTCGGTAATAACTAACACAATTTAGCAGTCTAGCTAGAACATTTACATTTATTGTGTTTCTCTAAGATAAAGTCTTTCAGTGCTTTAAGTACTCAGTGTGATTTAAAAATATAGACATGCCAATGAGGCTTTCAGCCTTTTGGCAGTGCTTGTAGTTGGCAGAGCTGCACACAAAATGGATGGTGAACTGGTATGGGTCTGAAAACAGTGCTCAGAGTATTTATTCAAGGTCTACAGACCTAGAAATGGATGGAAAGAAGCTTCTTCAGCATCAGCTAGCGTAGAGAGACACATTTGGAAATTCCCACATAATAAGGAAGAGATGTTGTTATATATCTTATACATATACCACATACAAGAATAACCGACCGGCACATTAACAGGATCATAAAACTCTCTTCTCTATCTGATTATTCATTCAGTTTTGTTTTGAAAAGACCACCTTATCACTGCAAAATTTTATCTACTTCCAGGATTCCCCCAAAGTACAGTTTACTCTTTGCATCCGTGGGGAAGAGATGAAATGAGAAATGGGTGTAAAAAAAGCAAGGCTGTGTTAGGACAGCCAGGTTGTCTCACATAAATACAAGTTTTGGATGTAAGAGGGACATCTGAAAGGGACTCAGTAATGGTAATGAATGGGCATACCTGTGACAAAATGACAGCTGCACTCTTGTTACTCTGAATTTCAGAGATTTGGCTGTGAAAACTACACAACTCTCAGTCTCAATCCGTGGGTACAAAATTCCATATGGCAGAAAGCCAGAGTAAATGTTACAGTAGTATACAGAGATATAGGGTCCATAAAGGCTAGGGAAGTGATCCGTACACCACAAACTGTAATAAATCACTAACGCTTGCTTGTCACTGGATCAGATAACCCATGCATTTTTGCTTTTTAATGATTAGCCACCACAATAAGACTAAGGTTTATGCACCACCTTTAACTGATGTTCTCAGCTATCATGAGTACCACAAACACCAGTTTTGAAGTTCCCAGACCAGATATTCAGATTAATTTAGAGCAAAATTACAGTCAAGGAAAAGTTATTTTATCCTTTAAATACAAGTTTTGATGAATACTGCACAAAGGCAGTGGAAAACAGGATAAAATGCTGCACTGAGTTGCCAAGGTAGCTTACACCAGATTAATCCAACAGCTTTTTGTGGTAGTGGTGGGAGGGATGGCCACATGATAGATTTTTTGGACATGGAAAATGCAGTGGATCTGTAAATATAAACACCGCCTGGGAAAATAATTTATTAAGTTGAAGAGAATGGAAAATTACAAAAAGTCTGCAAAGCTGACAAAGAAAAAGTTGATTTTTTTCTTTTTTAGTGATTGCTGTTCTTCAAACAGCACTATACTCAGACAAAGTTGACTGTTTTACCTCGAGACAAAATTATCATCTAAGCAAGGCTTTTGGAAGAAAATAGGTAAACAAGCTGTTTAGTTCTGCATTCAAATCTAAACACTGAACAGATATTTTGGATGTGGCACCAAGGAGATGACATGCAAGATGACAAGTATCAAGTCCACTATAAAAGACTTACAGCCATGAGAGCATTTTGGGCAATGTCATTGTCACTGGATAATGGTATTTGTCACATAGGCAACAAAGTCTGCAGCAGCAGTCCCATAGCTTCCCATACAGTAAAAGTTAAAGAGTCCATAGTTGTTATGTTTGTGGATACACTCATTAAGTGGCATCATCATAGGAGAAGACTGACATTTCTTGCAGAGTGCATAAATAAGCATTTACTGCAACTAAATAGGTTCTAGTAATACAGAACAATTACTTGAAATTTGCTGAGTTTCCACTTGAGTGGGCAAAAGTTGGATGAGACATTTACTTCCTCCATTTAGTAAGATAAGAAGTACGGCTCGACAGAACAGTGTGTTTTCATTACCATATTTGACAGATTTAATTTTAACAGCCTTTGTAGTCTTTGTTCTTTTATCTCAAGTCAGTGTTAGATATCTACCACAGTGCTCATGGGAAATGTCTTAACAGGGAGAAAAAGAGGGTTTTTTCCACACTGACTCAGTTTTAGTTGGACCTTGTTTCCTATGACTTGTAACAAAATAACTTAGAAAATGAAAAAAATCCCTTTTCTTCCCCTGGGACCTGTTACCAGGGGGAAGGACTGGAGTTACAATCTTGGGTTTAGCATTTGTTGCATGGGATACACAGCCTGCACTGAATGGTGCCACCTCTGGGGAATCCCTCCAGAACTTTTTCTATGAAGCAAACAAAAGGCAAGCAAACTGGGCACCTGTTTTTCAAGCTTACACTTGGAGGATCCATTATAAGCAAGCATCATAGCTCTGTAGGCACAATCTTTGAAAGCCAGAGGCCTTTGTTATGATTACAGCTACATAACTTCAGGAAAGTCAAGAAGAAAATTTTCCCAGAGAAATTATTTGACTTTGTCACTAGAAAAGCCAGTGCCTCCTAGCCAGCTAGGGAAATACAGCTGTACCTTGAAGAGAAGCAGAGCTCCAGCATTTACTGGCAGAGGGAAGGAACAAAGAAAGGCAACAATGAAAGATCTTTGCTTTGCTCTTTCATGGCTTTTGCTAAGAGTATGCAAATGCCAACAGAAGTATCATCTGCAGTGTATGCACCAACCTGCACACAGGCAGGGACTCAAGGACATGAGAGGCAAGGCTACTTTCTCTGAGAATCCTCAGCATGGGGCAGCTAAAGCTCATGCTGTCATGACTGACACTACCAACTGTGCATCTGCAAAGTGATAAAGGTAAGGTCTTCTGATAGAACTGCAAGCACCCAGGGTCTCTGTGTGCTGTTCCCAAGTGCTGATATGCTTACGGCATATTCTTATGGAAACCGTACAAGTCTTAAGTGCTTCTGCATATCCTTATACAAAGTATTCAGTGGTGGAGCTCTGCGTGGCTGAACTGACGTGCTGTTCTGTAGCACAGGGAGGCAATTTCAGCAGGTCACAGGAAATGCCTCGGAGAGCCTGTTCATCACAAAGTACTGCGTGCTGCAACATGCTCCAGAAATTCGCATAATGCAAAAATAAGTCTGGCAACATTATTAAACAAGTGGCATGTTTAATGCACCTGAAAACAAGAAATAAGAAAGGCTGCTGTGGGGTCACTCCCAGTGATAGAAATGCCTGGGACCCTCAAGAACAGAGGGTTCCAGAAGATCTGAGTTGTGTGCTGTGCTAGTGACAAGGACCAAATGTATACAAGAAGATCAAATTCTCACCTGGCCCCATATTACTTATGACCCAGAAGTTGATTTCAAGGATCTGAGAGTGAGAAATTAGTGTGCTAACATTTGGAAATGCTGAAAAGCTTTGCTTACTTAAATTTCACTCCATCTGAATCCTGTCCACAGAATAAAAGCTATTTTTTTCTAGCATCACATATCTTATGCCCAATCCACCCCATAAGCTAGCTGTTAGCTAGCTTCATGTGTGTTCTTACCTGCAGATTTTTGTAGTGAACAGTACTTCTGCAGTGATTTGTCTTTGCTGTCTCTTCACTTGTGTAGAAGAGTCCACAGAGCTTGCAGTAAAACCCCGTTCTAGGCACCACAAATTCCACACCTATTGAGAAATTCTGAATTACATTAAAATGTCAGTTGAAATCCTGCCCCTCCACAATAAACTTGTTTTCAAAGAAAACAGCTGCTGTTTACTTAAATGACATAGCTAGGAAGAACGAATCCTTCTCTGATTTCCCTAATTTTGCAATACTGAGTTGTAGTTTAAAATCCTGTGCATTGCAAATATACCCTCCACTTGTCTCTTAGATATTATACGCATTTTAAAATGTACCTTCCTGCACATAATGTTGACTGGAAACTTCACTGTGTAACCTCAAGGGCTAGAATAGCAATACTAGTTATTAGCAGTAAATTCATGCTGGAGTTACACAGATTGCTCTTTAGGATGTACTTCTTCCAGATGTTTTACTCATGATCCGTGCTTACACTGGAAAACCAATACTTTTGCTTATACTGGAGTATAATGAACACTTTTATGACAAAGACTTTTAAATTACTGTTTTTTCATATATATTTCACATATAGTCCAAGGGAACCTATTTCAATTTATCAGCAACATTAGCAGCTGTCTTTTGCCATTCCTCGGGAATGAAATTAGCAATGATCTATAATCAAAAGCTGATTTATTTCAACAGCTACTCCTCTGTCATATACCCTGTTCCTTCATTCTCACATCTGTTCTGGAAAATAAATATTGCGAGTAGCCTTAAAGTGACATCTTGTTGCAAGTTCTAGGTATTGCAGTGGACAGCAACGCAAGCCGAGGGCGGCCGGAGTGGCCAAACGTACCCAGGGGAATGCTGAGCTCAGTGAAGACGTCCTCTTGTTCCCAGCCTGGTGGAGAGTGCCTTCTTTTAGACTCTACCTCCGCGTATTCCAGAGATCTCATTTCCAGGTACCTAGAATTTGCTTAACAAATGAATAAATGTATTGAATGAAAACAGTTTATTAGTTTAAAGAGACATTTGTAAATAACTTGGGAACACTTTCTGGGCGGATCTGTAAATGAAGAAAAATCTGGAAAAAATGGGTTTTGTTTCAAACCAGAGGCCTACACTGTGCAACTCCACCAAGCTGCACTACATTGTGCGGCCATCCCTATTTCTCCCAGTAGACCATTTTTCTATTTCTAATTTCCCATTGCACAAGCATGGTCAGAATGCAGCTCCACAAACACATACGTGCTGCATGACCAGTGATGCAGCTGGGCTAACACAGGGACTGCTGAAAAAAAAAAAAGGGAGGTGGGGGTCAGGGGGGGAAGCAGGACTTGTTAAGAGCAAATCCCCAACCTGCTTAAGGAGCTGTGTGAGCAGAGCAAACCTTCCTCCAGTAGGACCCCTGCAGCATCACTGTCATCTGCTCCCTGGAGCCATTCTTGTCCCATCCTCAGCTCTCCATAGGATAGCTTCTGCTTTATGTATCTTGGCCACTTGAAGATTTCAGTTTGTGGCCAGTAGGAATGGGATAGTTGGTCCCTACTGACCAACATTAATGGACACAGGCAGGAGATTCAAGGTATGGAAAACAGTGAACTGATTTTCTGAGGCAGATAAAGCCAGTCATAAAACCAGATGCTCTTCCTTCCCAACACGTGAATTGTTTTTTATTTTAAAAAAAATTGTTATCACAAAGCAACAGAATTAAACTGCGCTGATTCCTATTCTTCAGTTCTTACATCAAAGAACTAGTTCCCTTACCCTGGTAAAATTTCTATTGCATTGCAAATTTCACCTAGATAAGGGATATATTTTCTCGTAAAACAAATATATCTTAGCCCAAACCAAACCCTTCCTGCCTTTCAAGTCTGTAGTTCAAAGATCTGACATTTCTGGCTATGAGAATGAATTTTTCTTCATTGTTATAAATATGTCTATTACATGATTTAAAAGAAAACAATATAAAATCCTGACCGGTCATCTTTCAAGTTAACTTTAAGCCCATCCTAGCTTTCCAGATCTGCAACATAGATCCTGGAAAACCTGCAAGCTTCAGTAAGCTCCTCTTAAAACATCCCAGGCCTTTGTGGCAACTTAACTCTCACTTAAGTTGATTTCTGGGCTTCTGAGCTGTCAGCTGCATTTGCAGAATGTTTAGAGCCTTGCAGCACTGCAGATCCCAGCAGAAACCTGGGAAGCACAAGCTCCCCTGGAGCTTCCAGGCTCCCTGCTGGCAAGTTGGGAGCTGAGATGCTGAAAACACTGAAGTAACTATGCTCTTGGGATAGCCAACTCTATCATCAGCTAGCCAGCTGATGAAATAGGCAGCCCAGGAGAGGCAAACTAGCCATCCCCAGTCCCAAAGAGTTTTCACAGCAGTGTAATCTCCAAATATGCAAAACCTGGCGAGATGTCTTCAGACCAAACAGGTAAGTACTGAAAACTGAGTGCCTTTCAAACCTGTCCTGGAAGAAGAAGGTAGTTCAAAATCAGACATTCATATTAAATGTTCCAGCATTTTCTGTTGGAAAAGCTCACGCTCAAAAATCTTCTAGCAACTTCTGTTTACAACCCCTTCTCTATCACATGGGCTCTGGTAGCAAAAAAAGAGCATTCCTGGCAAACATGCTTTCATGTTGTTTTCTGCTTCCCCTCATTATACACAGGCCATTCACTCAAGTTTAATTTGAAACTGTGACGAGGAATCAAACTCACTTTCAAACACTCAAAATATTTTTTTTTTTTCCTAACAGCTAAAACATTAATAGGCAGCTATGATTACATTTATTGGCATTATCTCACAGATATCCTATCAGTTATATTAAAGGCAGCATGTGGTAGATAACAGGGGATGATAAGGCAAGTCCTGACAAATGGCATGTATTTGCGTGAACAGGGACTGAGCAGTAATAATCTACAGATGATTTCCATGTTACTAACACTTCAGTACAGTGTGTAAGAATACCCACCTTGTCCAGGAGCCAGCCAGACATTACAGATGCTTTTCTGTTGACCTTCAGAGACTGCCACTCATTTCATTGACAATTCAAAATAAATTTAGCAAGGCACTGAAAGAGTTCAGCTAAACTCATGTGAACCTTGACATGACAATTATAGCAGCTTATGCTTTCAGAAAACTTGCAAGCTACTTATCATATTTCCTTTACACTATTCAGCTAAGAGCCTCTAATGGTTTAGCTTGGCGAAAGGTACTGGAGTTCTTTTACTGAGCTGCTCCAAGGACAAGTCTTGATACTATTAGCAACATTTATTCTTGTTAGCAATAAATTTCAGTCTACTGTCAGAGAAAACATGCAAAGCTCTCTGTTGGCTGAAAAGACAAAAAAACTCAGTAGTTACCCTTGGCTTCTGGACACTCTTGGCTTCTGTGTCTTGTTTCTTCACTAGCGTTTTTGACAAGCATCTCCATAACTTCTCTGCTCTCAGCTCCTTGTGATCCCATCTGTTTGTAGTCATCTATAAATGTATCAGGGAGCTGTAGAGTCTCTTCTTTCAGATGAACAGAAGGTATATGGTGATCTTCAGGCTCTAAACGAGTGTCAGAACTCTTAGCAATTTTTCCTTCCTTCTGCTGGGGATCAGACTCCTTAGCAGATTGGTCTTCTTGCAATTCCTCTGGCTTGTGCTGAGGGTCCAGATTTAGGCTTGATGCTTCAGTTACAGCATCATCATTATCATCCTCCTCCTCATCATTCTGACAGATGCTAGAAACTACACTGCCCTTTGCTGATCTGAAGTTTGTTTCTAAAGCTTTTTGAGCAACTTTGTCTTCAGTCCTGGTTAAGTTGCTGTGATTGTTTTTCAGTTCTAACATGGATGACACACAGGGACACATTTCTGAAGCAGTTTTATTTTTTTGATCAACCGGTACTATTTCTTCAAGCTCAGTTATATCAGGCTCCATAATTAAATCATCTTCTCCCACTTCATCTACTGTCACTAATTCCTCCATGTTAGCAGGATACCAGGTCTCACCTTCTATCTCACTTCCACTCTCCCAGTCTCGGTCCTGTCAGAAAGATGTGAAACATTTGCGAGATCAGTGATTATAGATAATCACTGTTAAACACTGGGTTTTGAACATCAGTAATCAGCAAGAACTTTGATCTGGCCATGCCTAATCCCTCTTTTATTTTAGTTTCAATGAATGTTATGCCTTGGTGTTGTGATTTTAAATCCTGTGCACAAGAACAAGCAATCTCTTTTTAATTATTACATAAACTTCACTTTGTGGAGATTCTGTAACTGCCTTGGGGATTACAGTCACTCCAGTCTCCTGCTTCTTTCTTTTCTTTAAGCAGTAGAACAAGGCACAACCTGTTATATTTTATTACACAACTGATGCTACTATGCAGTCCCCAAGGAAATGAATGTTGCCTCTTTCTCTACCTCCATCCCAGGGTGGAGAGAAATAGGCAGCACAATTCTGAGCCCCAGTCTAGCCACTGTGGCTCTTACTTTTCTGGATTAGGTCCTTTAAATTCCTGTGGTGACTGAGAAAACGTGGCTACCTTCTGCAGCCATTGCCTTCCACCAGCAAGAGCCCTCTGCCAGAGACTGTGTTGGTAGAGATTGGCTTAGACCTTAAGAAAAATCAGTTTTACAGTTATATTCCAAGATATGTAATTTGAAATACCTCACACATGCAGTTCCAGACTTACAGGTCTCCAACACTAATATTTGACTTCAGAAGTATTAGAATTATAACGTATATGTTACTTTTAAGACACACTTACATCTCAGATTTCAATTCCCAGACGTACCGTGTAGACATAATCTATTAATAATCTGTATTCTCCTCCTGTTTGGCCATTCCCACACTTCCCCTCCTAGAATCCTAAAGCAGCACGAAAACTCTGGGAGTTGACACTGTTCTTGCCAGGAGATCAGTTTTCTACAGCAACAGATATCAACAGCTTCCATATCTGACCATCAACCCATGACCCTACAGATATGAAGCTGGAGGAATTCCAAGGACATTGCTGTCCCCAACTGCAATGCTGCAGTAGGGGTGCAGTAAAGGCATCATTTAATTAAAACCAGAAATAATCAGAAGAGGCTACTATCTGTAGTCCATCTAAGGACAATGTTCTGAAAAGTTTTCATCATTAGTGTCCTCCTTCTGCACTGACAGCATCTCCTATTTTTGGTCTCAGTTCACAAAGTTACACAGTTCACTTGGGCATACATTACTTACAGCTGCCAGTGCCAAGGTCTATGCATGTGAAGCAATGTACATGGGCAAAGAGCAACTAAAAAAAGTTCTGGAGACTTCAGGAAAAGCTATCCATTAAAGCAGAGGTCAAGATAAGGTAAGTAAATTTAGACAACCCCTTTCTCTAACTCCTTTGCAAGCCTTTCCATGGTGGTTTAATATTTCAGTTGGGGGAATGTGCTACCAAACGCGGGTTTCACTCATTTTGTCATGGGAGCTGCACCAACAACGTGTCACTAACCTTCTCTTTTCTTGTGTTTTCCAGAATCTCTCCAGATTCTTTGCCTTGCTTATTAGCTGAAGGTGAGCTTTTCTCTGGAACTTGCTCTTCTTTTCCAGGCTAAAATAAATACAACATATACACGTATAGCAACACACAGTGGTGCTCTAGCATGTTGCTATTCTGGGTTTAGGGAAGCAAAGTCACTCACAAGGTCACATTCTTTATTTCTAAAGTTTATGCAAGTCAGCTAAGCTCTGGGAAAAGACCCAACAATCGGATTCCATTAGCAAAGCTGCACAAATAAAAATCAAGAAAAAGAAAATTAAACAAAATTAGAGAGATGTAATTTATATCCTAGAATTGGCTAGAAGACAGCTGGGGGAGAATGTGAATTTGCTAAAATTTCCAGCCTCCACTCCTCTGTTCTCTACCCACATCTGTTATGTTGGCTCAGACACAGTAAGGAGACCAGCAGTGTTAAAACTCTGCAAAAGAGCTCAACTGGTTTGTTTATTGATGTAGGATCAGTCAAGAATGCTACCTTGGAAGAACAAACCCACAGTATTACCTGGCCCTTGGTAAAAGAGGGGTGAAGTGAAAGTGTGAGCTCCAAATATTCAAACCTATTTCTTCCTTTTATAATAAATTATTAGCAGTAGTCCCTGGAGAGGTATGCCTTTAACAAAGCCACTTTAAAATAACTTGAAAAACATGCAGGGGGGTGTGCAACACTGGTGATTTAGAATGCTGTCTGACTTTTCTCTCTGACATCTCCTCCCAAGGAACCATCCATCACAGTGAAATACCAGCCAAAGGAGAAAGATGACAAAAAGTGGTACAGACACACATATCTATGGCATGAGGTAGTGCTGCTGCCTGTTACAGAGACTAGCTGAGCTACGAGGTCTAGAGATTTCCACCAACCTTGCCCCCACAGGAGAATAACGAACACCAGGTCAACTAAAACCAACCGAAGGCCCTGAGAGCGCAAAGTCACAAGCTAGAGATGGACCTCTGGCCAGCAAAGCAGCTCTGCAGCCTCCTGTGCCAGCCTCCCTGGGGGTGGATGGGAGCAGTGTATCACCAGGGGGCACTGGGGGAGGCAAGGTGGCCAAAAGCCAGTAACAATATCCCTGTTGGGTGGGGATATGAGCACGGGCTGTAATGGGACTGAGCAAAGGAGGCATCTTGATCTGTTCCCTCTCTACTTTTTCCCAGTGGAGAATCAAACCCACCAACACTACCACTTTTCTGAATAGGAGTGTTTCTCCAGAGTTCCCCTGATTTTACAGGTAAGCTGATTCAGTGGTTCTTCCATTGGAAGAGATTTCTGCCAGCACACTGAAGGAACTGTTGTGAATTATCCCTGCCACAGCTGAGGGTAGGGACATATCATTAATAGAAACCAATTGCTCTGCTGAGTTGACCGAAAAGAAAGTATTACTTATTAAAAATCCATTCCCCATTTTAGCAGTGTAACAACCAGATCCCTGCATTTTCCTAGAAATACTGTGCATCCTTGTAAAATACCACTTAATTCCCAGATAACTCAACAGACATCACAGGTAGTGGAAGGAGGTGATGGATGCAGAGACCAGCTATTGGGTATTTGGCACAGACTTAGAAGAGGGAGCAGTAGGGCTATTGCTTCTGTACACACAACCTACATGTAAGTATCAGGTTGTCGCTTGGTTTTGTTGGGAGTTGTCTGTCACCCTCCCCTCACTGACTACCCGGAGGTTCCGTGCTTGACACAGAAAGACAATGTCCATGTATCCAACACTGCAATGGTGTAATAGATCTCCGTGATTTGGGCAAAGACATGGACAAAATGACCTCTCAAAATCTCTTCTAGGACTGTATTCCCTGATTTTTTTCATGGCAAAACACTGCATGTCACCTGCACCACACCCACAACTACTGATCTAAACTATTTCAGAAAATATATTACTTCAGCATTTACCTTCTTATATACAGTTTGAGATCTCTATTTACCTCATTCTCGGGAGGTTTGGTTTCCTTCACATCACCACTTTCATCAGCAGCATCTTCCTCGTGGTCTTTGTCAGCTTTCTTCACCTTATTCTTATCACTTTGTTTTTGCCTGGAGCCCTCAGATGCCTTGCTGTGCTTCTGTTCAGCCACATCCTCCCTGGCAGTGTCCTCGCTGTAAGAATGCCTGCGTTCCCTTAACTTGGCCTCTTCCTTTCTCTTAGATCTCCCAGGTAAGTCCTGAAGCTGCCTCTGAAACTTGTCAGATTTTGACTTTGAGGTTTTTCGGTAGTAGTCATCTTCCCTGCTCTTGTAGCCAGACAAAGGGTGAAGAGAGCCAGGGGAACCACTCCTTAAATATTTCTCTCTGTGCCCTCTGCCTCCTTCAATTCGTTCATCCAAATCAAACTTGTCCAGCTGTCGGGAATAATGTTTCCTCTCATGTATCCACATGTCAGTCCTGTCCCTCTTCTCATCCCCATTCTCTCGCCATTCTCTGCTGTCTCTTTCCTCTTCCCGTCGAGAATATGGGGACTGATCCCATGACTCTCTCCCATTCCCCCAGTCGGTCCTGCTGGTCCCCATTGGGCTGTGGGGTGAACTGCAGGAAGTGAAGCTGGGAGTGTGGGATCGGGGTGACAGAGAGCGACTTATGGGGCTGCGAGAGCGGGGCCTCTCTGTGCCATACCTGTTGCAGAGGGAAAAGGCAGCTGTAACTGGCTGACCCACTGCGGTCTACCAAGTTCTTGCACACTGGAAACACATGGGACCTGTCCTGGAGACTGCAAACCTCAGACCCCAGGCCTTTCACAGGCATGCAATGCACAGCTGCAAACACAGTGAACAGGAGAAAAGGCAGTGTTGTATCCACAGAGCTTAACTAAATCCCCACAGATCTGCTAAGAATATATTCATTCATTCTTAAAAGCATCTCATAGGGGTTTAGCATTAAAAGCTTATAATATGTTAATACCTTTACAATAACTCAAATGTCTGTACCCTTAACACTCACTCATCTGGGGCACCTCTGAGAAAAAAGTGACAAAAGTCACCTGCTTCAAAGAGATGTTTCAGGACTGTGATTCCTGTCCATTTTTGCTGGAAGGTTCAGAAGCCAGGCAGATCAGGAATACACCCAAATACACTGTAAGGTGAACCAGCTCCTTCCCTCTAGATCTCACAGTGCTCCCAGTCTTTACACTTGTCACACAATGAGGAGAGAGCAGAATGGCTTAATTTCTGTGTTCTTCACATACCAGGTGTATTTTCTGAGTCATCATCAGTAGGAAATATTTCATTTATTTTCATAACATGTACAGTTTCAATCTGAACTCATTACATAGGCCCTGCACCTACTATTGCACCCACTTATATTTTTACAGCAATTTGAAGTGAAATCCAAAATAAGAAAGCAAAGGAGATGAGGCGGAAGCACACAGATAATGTGTTTTCTACCTGCAGGTTTACAGATTTATCCAGGTCCCAATTCCAAACTACGGAGAAACTTTACCTGTCCACTTCACGCATCAGGTCCCTCTCCCTCTGTGAGTGGATGTCCTGGATGATGGCAGCCACATTCTTACCTGGTTTCTAAATAAGACAAAGACACTGTTTAGCATGCTGCAGTCCTCTCCAAGCTAATACATGTGATATGTCCTTCAAGAAACAGCATCCACACATCATTCAATTATACTACTACTGAGAAATATTTAGTTTTGGTGGTGTGGTTACAGTCTTTTCTGCAGCTGGTATCTCAATAGCATGATCAAAGCAGTAAAATGATACAAACAGAAAATGTACTCCGTTATGTTGTAGCACTGCCTGCTCATACTTGGCTGCTGTAACAGGCTTTGAAAACTAGCTTGCCCTTCCCTGATACACATTCACTACAGAGTATTTTCTAGGAACTGGGTGTAAGAAGAAACAAACCAGAAAATTTTTCTAATATCTGAATTAACTATGTATAGCAGTATATCTCTGATCCTCTAGGAATGAACTGCCTTCTTGTCATATCACAATTCAGCTCATTCTAGAGTATAGCTCTAAAAGACCATGTTTAGACAGCAGAGCTTCAGAAAAGCTAAGTGCAAGAAAGATGCATACTGGAAGTGTTGCTTACTTGAGATTCAAGATCATTTACAAAAGATGGGCAACTCCAGGCTGGAGTGTTTGCACTTCACCAAACACCTGGAACATGCACAGCTGAGCAACACAATCACACAGGAACTAAGAGCAGTTTGTGGCAGTAAACAGCTCATGCACATTCTCCCTTCCATGTTGCAGTTCTTGTTTGTTTGCTTTTAACAAAGAGAAAGGGCTTTTACTCCTGCAGACAAAAATAATTTCATGAGCTGAAACACTGCCATTGGAAAGGCTGAAAATCTTCCTGAAATTGAGGCAATCTGCCACACTTTCCTGGGTAGTTCCTGTTCCTCAGCTATGTTAAGATGCACAGCTTCCATTGCCTCACAACTGAACCCCTCACTATATCACACTAAGCAAGACTGCCTTGGTTTACGAACTTTTGGCAACACTTCTAAGTCCCCTTAAACTATTATACACATACAGGAGGGAAAAAGACTTTTCCAAAGGTCAAAACAAACTATCTAGATTACTTGTTTTCCCTCGAGGCTCATAAAAGGCCCCCTAACCTCTGAACTTTGAACATTACAGTTATTTTATAAAAAAGATAGATATTTTATAAAATAGTTAGATAATACAATCTGAAACTTTTCAGCTCTGCATTGCCAGTTCCAGTCCAAGTATCCACGAAAAAATACCCAACTTTTTAGTATTACACATGGCAGTACATAAGCCTTCATAAATATGCTCACAAGAGCAATGATTTTTGAACATCACACAGGTATCCACCACATCAGACATGTCACACACTCTACAGGAAGTCCAAAGACTATTGCTCTGTTCTGACTCTATGTAAATAAATAAATAAATCGCTTTTTAATTTAGGTAATTCACAAGGAAAAAAAAAAAAAAAAAAAGAAAAAGAAATCAGTGTGAAGTTTACCCATGGCATCACTGCGTGGTCTAGAGATTGTACTACGGCTCAAACATGCAAGCAGTGAAAAGCACTCCTTCAGGCTTAATGTCTGACTAAAAGGATAGGGCTGTCTTATTTTTGCTGATGTGTTTTATCTTACACGTAGCTGTGTTTTAGACCTTTGTTAGACCAAGCAACATGGGAGCCTGCTCAGAAGAAAGCTCAGAAGGAATTTGTGGAATAATGATGAGAACCAGAGAAAATGATTCTTCCAGGAATGAAAATTTAGAACAAGAGCAAGCAGTTAAGTATAAAAGATCATTAACATACATTCATTAGTTTATCTTTCTTAATTTATTTTTCCATAATATTAAAGAATTAATTAGAAATCAGTAATCAGTAAAGATTTCAGATGTATTCTGCAGGACATGCTATGGAAACTCACAAAATCTGGTCAGGAATGACTATCTCACCTTCAGCTGCAATTCCTTGTATCTTTTAGACATCCTAATAAGCAACTTGTCGTCATTTATCATAGCAGGTTTTTCTTTGTAGTACTGCACCATGGCTTGTGCTGCTTCACTGTAAGCCATTTCCAGAAAGGCCTAGCACAAGTGGGGAGAGCTTTAAAATCTACTACATAATTACAAATACAGAATATAAGACAGAAAAGACAGCACAATAATTTTCATTTGGATTCTTCTCAAGCAAAATGTCTAGATAGTGCAGAACCAGGGAGCTTGCCAGCCCTGGAGCTGAAATAATACTACTCAGTCCATTGCTCAGCCTCCTTTTAACTGCAAATAATGGTTTCAACCCAACCATGCAACTTTAGAAGCAAGTTTAGTTAAAAACTGAATGACTGGAATCTAATCTTTCTTGATAGATGAAAACATCATCTTTCCCTTGTTTCCTCACTGGAACCTTCCCTTAGCGTGTGTGTGCCGGATCACCCAGCAAAGCCAAGGCCTGAGGGCTCTGCCATCAGCCTGTGACTGTAATTACACCACTGCAGGATCTGCCCCTGCTGTACCAACAGTTCAGCAAAGAGTGTAGGACAGGCGAACCAGACTAGAGTGCAAGTAATTCTTCAATATCCAGTTCAGCTCTATGAGTATGGGTAAGAAAGCAATAGCAGCCTCCCAAAACAGAACAAGATTAGTCTGAAAGTATCCCTAACAAACTGGCTGAGAGAAGAAGGCCAAGTTATTAACTTAAAAAAAAGAGTATTATTATTTTTAAAAGTACAATTTTACAACACTTCATTAAGATTTTTTTTTTTTAACAAGAACTGTGAGGCAGTTGTCGTATTTATGTCAATATCTAATTCTGTGAACACCAATTTTATTTTACTTTAAGAGAATGGTTCATATATTTACAGTTCTATTAAAAAAAAAAAAAAATAAAAAAAAATTCCCAAAGACCCTTGTCTTTATGTCAACAGGGGTCACTACCAGTGACCCCAAATGCACAGTACCTGATTAGTGGATTTCATGAGGATATAGTTGGTGACCTTCCCAAATGGGAGGCCCAGGTTAATGACATCATTTTCTGTGCAGCTTCCCTCGGGCAGGTTGCAGATGTGAACAACTCGACCCAGTGTAGATTTTCTCTGGGGAAACTGGGGAAAAAAACAACTCAAAGAGATGTTTTTATCTTATATATTCCAGTTACCAGGTAAGACCTTATATTTCTGCAAAAAATTAAATGTTCTGTTCTGTGTAACTGTTATTAAGGACCAATACTGTTCTTTAAAACCTTGTATTTTAACATCCTGGTTTAGAAATATAAATGGGAAGGGAAATGTTTAACTGCTGTGCAGCTTGCAATGGAGTCTCCATCCCTGGACATTACAAAGACCAGAGAGGATTTCTAGAAGAGATGCTCTCATGCAATTAACGATATTGCTGTGGAAAGTGGTCCTGTACTCAGCCCCAGAGGGAGTTTGGAGGCCCTTCAGTGTGGAGACGGAGGGTGCCCCTGCCATGAAGAGGTCTCAGCCCCTCCTGATGAGCTCCTTACAGGCCCGGCACCCATTTGGTACACTAGCACAACCCCTGTGGCTCCTCTGCCAAGTTAGACAGCCTTCCCCAGCCCATCTGCATCTGTATGTCCCACTGCAAGCTCTGTGCCTTTCCTGCACACAAAGGCACCACGCACTGCTGCTTAGTAAAAAGCCCTTAGCAGATAATTTGCAAGCAGTAAGTATTCAAGTATTTCATAAACACTCATTTAGGTGGTGCTGCTGTTGCCTGGAGAATAACAGAATGCTCACTGCAGTCCCTGCTGAACTTATGGACATTAGATCTTAGTTTAGGTGACTGCATTCAAGATAACAGGGGCTGAATTTAAACCCTCCTTCTGCCCTGGTGGAACAGACTGGACTGGGGCTAAATGTAACCCCATTTAACTTGTGAGGGGACACACAGCAGTACCTCAGACTGGAAAGCCTACTACTTGCCCCTCTCATTGCAACTACACACAGTAGGAAGGACTTCTTCCCTGGGGGCATAGTGACCACTGGACATGAGGAATGGCAGAGCTCCCTAACTAGCCTGGCACAGGCACACAGCACTGGTGCAGTAATCGCCTCCCAAGGGTGGAAGTCTATTTTGGAGTGCTGGGGAAGTTCCCAAAGAGCTGCCCATCTCCCTGACATGGAAAACAGGCTCTACACTCCTTGTGCAAAGAGGCATCAGGATATACTTGGAGAGGAACATAATTTACCCCAGCTAATGACACACAAAACATCACTGACACGGGACTGTCTTCCCAGACCACTTCCCTGTTTATGATCTTTGCTGTTAGGATTTTACTAGAATTGTGCCATTCAAGTAAAGATGTAAATCATGTAATCTTATGGG
This sequence comes from Ceryle rudis, assembly GCA_033439905.1. NCBI lineage: Eukaryota > Metazoa > Chordata > Aves > Coraciiformes > Cerylidae > Ceryle > Ceryle rudis. The sequence goes on along the minus strand of JAAGNO010021300.1, from coordinate 30,020 downwards.
ATCAAGTTCACCAGAGCCATCACATATGTTTGGCTTGTCAGCAAGTTCACAACTTAGAGAGCTAATGTTATCTTATTTACACCTTCATCCCATTACCTCCCTGCCAGGCTTCACCACTTAACCATTTGTGTATTTTTCCTGCAGCAAGACCCTGTATTATACAGTGGTCTGTTGTTTAGTTTGCATCTTATAGAGGCTGCCCAAGTGCATAAGTCAAAGAAGTGCCGAAGTCCAGAAGTGAGATATATTTTCTAACAGAAAAATAACATAGACCTGATACGGAAAAAGATGAAGCAACTCATCTCCACTTGAATAGGAAAGGAAGTGATGACTGTGCATTTGGCAAGGCAGCCTGTAGTACACAACAGAAGAATACAACTACAGCTAGCAGAAGAAAAGGAAACTTTCCTGACAGCAAATGCAGTCTCAGTGTGGGAACACCCCCGGTCACCTGTCACCTTCTCTTTGTTTTGTTAGATCTATTAAGAGATGGCATATTAGGAGTCTGTGGAACTAAGAAGACTTAGCTGTTGCCTGCATAGGCTCCAGAGCCTGTGTTCAGACACACAGTCAGCAGTACATTAAATCAAACTGTAAGATGTTACCACCTCCCCACAACTGCCAACGGCTTAAATTAAAATGCTACACCATAAATCTGCTGTAATTCATGATTAAGAAGTGGTTACATACTCATACCAGAAGTTGGTGGGGCTGTTACCAAGCAATAATCATGTCAGCCAATTGAAATTAAATAGGATCCATTCATTAAATAGAACTGTAAATCACAGCCAAAAAAGGAATATACACCTTCCATATCCACAGTCAGGAAGTTAAAGGAGCTTTTGTGTGTCAAGTGTTGAATGTAGTTTTCAACAAGACTCTTAACTTTCTTTGCAACCAATGCAGTTGGACAACTACTACAAAAATAATTTAATGCATAGCAGTGAAATGCAGCTCATACTGTTTGCCATATTATTTCACCAATCCAATCTGGCTATTTTTAATTACAGCTTATTTATTTACTTATTTATTTTTTATTGAATTTGAAATTCTTTATCCTTTTCCTGAGCTTCGCAGGAATATTTTCTAAGATGAGAAACTGACAGTCAATCCCTCCAGTGTTAATGGCTCTCCATGCCTGAGTGAAGACTTGCAGCACTGTATTTGCTTTTTGAAGAGGGATAGAGTTCTTTGCAGATGGATAGCACAGAGTGAGCTCTTCCAGAAATCTGAACACTTTGTTTATGATTACATGCAGGGTCAAGTATAATCTCCCACTGCTCAGTTAAATGGCAGCAGCTTAGCTGAAAGTGAATACTGCCGTGCAAAGGTGTAATAAATTATAAGCCACCTGGGTTGTGGCGTGAATGACAGCTGACAAACTCAATCTTAGCACCTCTAATATAGCTCCCTGTCCACCCAATGAGCCTCTGAAGAAAGAAGAGGATTTACAGCATCCAAGAAAATCAAAGTTATTGTTTCTTTTATCTCTCATAGTGCTGCAGGTCATTCAGAATGAGGACTTCTGCAGGCAGCTTAAATGATAAATAGTGACAGATTCTAAGGAGAAATGATACTGGTATTAGCAGTAATTTCATTTGTTGTGAGGTTGACAGGCATGATGAAAAGGAACATTCCTCTGCGCCCGCTGCTACTCCACCTCTGACCTTGGAGGCAGCTGTCATGAGCAGCTCTGCTCTTTGCTCCCCTGCGCACACAGTGTCTGTGACAGACAGAAACTAAAACTCCTTCAAATAACCTCTTGCACAGGAAAACCACACAGTAGAAAATTGGTTGGATTAAACAAATATGGGTGACGTTTCTGTTAGCAATGCCTGATGTGAACTGGATTGGCAGAGGGATACAACTCAGCCCGTCTTTCCAGACTGTCTGAGACCACATCAGGATGTATACATGAAAGTTAACAAGGTGAAAACTTGAACCCCTGGATTACTGCTGCTATGCCATGAACGCCCTAACATGATTCCATCATGTCTCCAGCTTTAAGCGTAGCTTTCCAATATATGTTGAGCTTCATATTAACCCTAACAACTTCCTATTTCCATTGTGTGTAAGATATGTTTCCTATTTGACTTTTTTTTTTTTTTTAAACAATCTTTCAGCTTTGTCAGTGAAAGAACCACTTTTAATGTTATCCTTTTTTTCTGGCCTTTTTTGATTACTGGGCTAGGAATTCCAGTGTGCATTAGAACAATATAATGGGGGGGTGGCTCTGTTGAATGCACAGTGGGGCTAATAAACCTAAACCATGGAAGGCTGTACACCAAAGCAAACTTGCTGAAAGTCTACCAGTGGCAGCGGATGATATAAACAGTACACTAAAATAAACTAAGAAAATGTAAGTCCGGTATAATGACTTGATCTGGGACCTCAGGTGTGTAACGGTTACTGAAGCTGCAGCAGCTGTCTTTGCCACTATTGCTACCTGGGAAAAGGACCCCAGCATAGGAGAGGCAGATAGCAACTGCTACAGATAACTAACTGGAGAGATGGAAGGCTGCTTGATGGGATCAATGCTCAGAGTAAGTAAAAACTAATCCAAATCTTCATTCCAAGCTGAAGCTGACCTTCCTGGCATGAAAAGACTCTGAAAATGGGGAAAAAACTCAATAGGATACACACAAAACCATTTACCCCCCTCCACAAATCTCTCTAACAAGCAAAAATCTTTTAGCACTAGAAAAAACCCACTACAATCAAGTTCTAATTTGGCCAAAATTAAAAGCATAAAAAAGCTGCAGGGAAGATGAAATATCAGACTGAATACTCAGATTATTGTTTAAAAGGAAGCCTTTGTGGTTTTAATTCCAGTAAGTAGAAGTAGCTTCTACAAGAATCTTCCACAAGAAATGGAGATCAGTTTGCTTAGGTACACACTCTTACCCCTGATGGAGGAGAAGAAAATGTAGGACCCGTCTGGCCAAAGGATCTTGCTGATGTAGTGATAAAAGATGCGCCAACATTTGGTGGATAATCTAAATAATGGATTACACACATTTCATGAAAATCTTGAGTCATATTAATTGCATTAGTGTGCTCTGTAAGCAATGCCCCATTTACATAATAGCTAATTTCATAGTCTCTGCACCAAATTATACACTCTTTCATTGTACTGTGAAAACAAATAATTGAAAGAAAAATAAACTCATACTTTGAAAGGCACAGTAGTGGCTTTTAGCCTTTCTGTGCACAACCTCTAGAAAGTTTTCCTTGGAAAATGTATCTCATTCCACTTTAAATGTCCACTTTTTCCCCAGAGACTGACTTCCCTTTCAGTTAAAACAAAGTGGTTTTAACTATCGCACATAGAACCACTCACCTTCGATACTAGATGGATTGAAAACTGCTGCATTATTTGGTGATAAATGCAATGTTCCATCTGCTGAGCTTAACACACACCGGATACCAGTGCTGGAAAAGAAAGAAAATAACTTTATGTGCATGCATAATGTGCCATAAATATTAAAGCATTAAAATAGTAAATTTAAACATTAATTATTTTTAATATTTAAATAACAAATATCAAATTATTAGACTAAATTCCTGGTGTAAAGCCACTAAAGTAAGGGATGCTGTTAGAAATTCTGTTGGAAGAGATTCTCTAAAATACTTACCTATCTGAAAAAGCCATACATTTTTGGTTGTGAAGACTTCCCTTAATGTGCTGATCCCAGTCCTACATTGAAACAAAGAGATGATGAGTGTAGGAAAAATCCTGAGACAAATTTGCAAGGGATTGCTTCTCCATTCAGTTTACCTTACTCTGATACTGAGATGCTGAAGATCAAACTGTGTGATGCTGGGGTCAAGCACACCTTCACCCAATGCATTTCCCGATTCCTTATTTGTAGGTTAAATTATCCGTTACTTTGCAAAAGAAGAGCTTTTCTGTATTAGATTTTAAATCCAGTATATTTCTATTAATTCAGTTATTTCATTCTAGTTGGAGCTCATCCTGCAAGGTACTGAGCACCATCAGCTCCTGCAATGCCCATAAAGAAGGTGCTCAGCACACAGGGCAGACAGGATAACACTTCTAGCAAAATTTGTCAAAGTACATTTAGCTATTTACACTTCTGTGATACAAATGAATCAGTGTATTAAACATCAACAAACAGCTCAACTGAACCTCACCGTAATGACATTTCCCCCGCCCTTTTAGAATGTTTAATGAAAAAAAACCACAAATGCCCAATGTGCCCTAGACAGGGGCTCAGGGGCTACTTCAGAACAGCCCTGTAGCTGCAGTAGCCATGGCAAACCTTTTTTGCAAGCAGCTGCACAAAGAGTAAAAGGGAAACATGGAAGAGCAAATATATTCAGATATCCCAAAGCCCCAGGGTGTGTAAGTATCAGGTACTATTTCATTTGCTGGCCATTGTCCTTATAAACGCTGTTGTAATGTTTTTGTCAGGCCACCATCAGCGTGAAAACACATGCCTTTGCAGCTAGGCGCTGGTCCTGCGATGTTGATGGAAAAGGTTGTGAGGACTTGTTGAGCAGGGCTCACCAGGAGGCCAAAACAATCCCAGCCAGAGCCCACACATGGCTGTAGGGCTCAGAGAACCACATAAGTGGCCTTCTACAGACCTGACCTACATAACGTGATCTAGCATACAGGCTCTCGGGGCAACTGGGAAGCTGCTTCTTGAGGGCGAGGTTGAATTTGGAGCAGCCTTGGCAGTATGAACAGAGAAGTGGAAGCATGGTCTGCACCACATGTGCTGAGCAGCTTCTTGCTTCCAGGCAAAAGTCACTGGGGACCCTGAGTTCTAATTTTCCTCAGAGATACTAGAAGGAGGAAGAGATCCCAACAGAGGAATTATTAAAATCTTTTTACCAAAACTGTCTAAACAAGCTGCTTCCACAAGGCTAAGAGGGAAGCCTTTGGGATCAGAAATGCAAAGAGAAAGAGAGTGGCAGATGAAACTGCAGACATGCAGTTACAATAGCAGTTTCAGAAGCCTGGGATCAGCTTCAAGCTCCTCCTCCCTTCACTTTGGGCCCATGAGTTGAGCTGCGAACCCTGGCCCGGACCTTGCGTTTCTCATGCCAGAGCTGCAATCTCACCATTTCTCACAGCAAGATGTGGAACAAAACCAGATCTTGAAACCCCAGTAATTACCATGAAACAGATGTATGACACCGTAAGCGAAACTATGGCTCTTTGTTTCCACTTCTCTTAGGGCACCTCCGCAGCAACGGGTGCTGACAGCAAGGGGGTGGCAGGAGCTGGTGGCCAGATCAATCACCGGGCAGCCCATTCAAGGGTCCAAACCGTGCCCAAGGGGCGCCTTGAAACCACTCACCTTCAAATCAAAGATCTTCTTGTCACAGAGGGCGCAGACGTGGGGGAAGTGGAGGGGCGCCGTGCCATGGAGGTCGCCCACCTGGTGTGGCAGCAGGGAGCGGGCGGGCAGGTCGGGTGCGCCGCCGCTCCGCTCCTCCTTCTGCCTCATGCGAGGGCTGCCGAAGCTCTGCTTGCTGTGGTTGAGGCGGCCGAAAGCGGGGGGGGCAGCCGTGCTGAACTTTGTGTCAGGTGTCGGCTCTTCAGGGTTGTAGAGCTCGTTTCTTATTTCATATTGCTGCTGACTCGCCGACGGCCACAGGCTGTCGCTGGGCACGAGGTCAGGCTTGTTTTGGCTGGGGAAATTAGGGATGTTTTCCCACTGGTTGCTTGTACCGCTGCTATGCAAGACAGGGCTGGGATCTCCTTTCGGATGGGAGCCCGTGTGCGGGTCGCTGGGGAAGGGCCGTGCCGCCCCGTGCTGTGCCACTGCCCCATAGGCCTCCTTGGGAAAGGCTACTGCTGTCTCGTGCTGCAGCTGGCTGGGAGCCCCAAAATGACCCTCGTAGCGTGGCCCTGATGCTGAGGAGGCAGCGTGGGCCCCACCAGCAAGGAAGCCGTGCTGGCTGGGCTGGTCGCCCTCTGAGGCATACATCTGAGGGGCGGCAGCAGTGGCGTTTTGCTTGTTGTACTCATAAAAGCCGCCCGCCGCGGCCGCAGCAGCAGAGGTGGAGGCACCTGCCTTGTTGAGACCCACCACCACGGATTGCTGGCTGGAGGCTGGAGCCATGACGCCTCCAAAGGGACTCATGACAATAGTGTTGGGGGTCTGGGCCTGGACGGGCCCCAGGCCACCCCCTGGCGTAGCTAAGGCTGGGCTCTGGGCAGGAAAGGCAATGCCACCAGAGGGGAACCTTGTGGCAGCCATGCCGGGCCCCTGTGGTGGCCCTGTGGCATGGCCCTGTGGGGCGTTCATCATGGTGGGGTGCCTCAGCTGGTTGAAGAGTGGCTGAGACATGGCCACTTTGGAGAGCACCTGATTGAGGACAGTGGCAGCAGCTGGGTTGTTGGTGACAGCGGTCTGAGCCAACTTCAGCCTGTGGAGCGTGAGCTGTGCCTGGAGCTGTGCCAGCTGCAGGCTTGCCGGCGAGGGGAGCAGGGGGCTTGGGGTGCTGACGGAGAATGGACTCTTCTCCAGGAGCTTGGCAGCACTGCAAAGGACCAGGATCTGGGTTAGCTGAATTTGCCCAACATCTGCCTGCCCTCTTCTCCTACTAAAGCCTGGCATGGGATATGCAGCTGCCAGTATAGCCACAACCTGTCATCTTCCCTTAAATATCTGCTGTCACATCCCATTTGGTCAGTTACTACAGAGACAACTATGCCAAAGTTCTCTCTTTAAAACCCCTGCTGCATCCCTCTGGATCAGGGCTTCAGCTCATTTTAAGTACCCCTAGAACTCATGCCTCTAATGCAGACCAAGAACAGTGGCAACACAAGGCCCAAATTTATGGTTTTTTTTCTGTTTTCCACATTTTATGCAACCATCTGCCTCCCTGCTCAGCAATCACTGCTCCTGATTTTGTGAAGCTACTATTACTCCCTTTTCCACATTCCCACAGAGCAGGGGGATATGAAGAAAAGGACCTCAAATGGGACTATAAAGCCAGCCCTGTAGGTACTTCACACCTAACACATCTGGCTGCATAAAGCAAGATGAAATACACCACAGGTATTTATTTGAATTCTTCACAGTTCTCATTTAATTAATCTGCAAGGCAGCCTGTTCTGTAACAAAGTATATAGTTTCCCTGTTGCACAGATGCAAATACAGAGGAGGAAAAAAAGTGAATGTTTTGCCAGAAGCTGGAGCAACTATGAAAAAACCATCCTGAAGAATTTTCCCAGTTCAGCTGAAAAGTAAGGCAAAATTTCTGCTGTGCCAGCTGGTAAAAATCAAGGGCTTTATACTTTCTAGAAATCAGAGGTGCATTGAGTGTTCTCCTTCAAGTCTTGTACATGAGATGAATAAATGATTACTAAATTGCCTACTTGAATTCCAGAACTGGGAAAACAGGGGATGATATTTGCAGGCATATGGTGGTTCCCAGCTTTGGGAAGCACCTTTGGGACATCTCACAAGTTCACAGCACCACCACGAACCCTTCATCCCCCCACCCCATCAAACTCTGCAAACATAAAACAGGAAACAAAAAAATCAAAATGGGTAAAGTCTAGCGATGTTAAAAGCTAGAGAGATGTTATAATGGAGAATAGTAGGCAGCACTAGCTTCTAGGCAGCTGCACCCACCCTGCTTTCACTACTCTCCCTGCACCCTTCCAGGATGCCTTCTGTATCATCTGCGGCAGAGCCAGCCCAGTCCACACGTACACACACCGTCCCGCGGCCACGCTCCCTCCATATGTCACGCTGCCTACGCTTGGATACCAACAGCCATTTTCATGCCCCTACCAGAAAAAATGTTAGCCGTTACTTTTTCCACCACCAGGAACCTCTGCTCCCAGACAGCACAGCTACTCAGCACATTACAAATGGCTGGTCATTCTGAAAATGAGAGCAGAGAGCACTGGAATAACAGAGATGTGGTCCAAAGCTCAATTAATTTATATTGTAAAAATGTATTGAGTTTCAATTTAGGCCTTTCAAAGCAGCAGGAGCTATCCATCAACCGCCACACAACCCTCACTGTTAATAATTGGCCAATTTGCTAAACTGCATGGATGAAGTTGTAGTTAATGACAAATGTCTTGTCAGCATGCTACATTTGAAAACCACAAATTAGGAAAACATCTGCTTAAATCCAAAGTATGACTAAGAGAAAATGAATGGGTTTCATATTTAACATTTAACTTCCACTAGCAACTGCAAGGCACATCTGTCTCCCAAAATACAAAATGCCGTTTGGATAAGTGCATCATTATGTAATGATGAGACTCCCTGCCAGCACAAGCTGACACCAGTGCGCTTCAGAGCTGAGGTACCTTTTGTTTTCCCGTGTGGTTTCCATCACTTACTCTCTGACTTGCACTTCTGGTGTGGTTTGCTGTAAATCTGAATACGGATGAGAGTCAGGGAGCAAGTACAGTCAGAACAACACAGAGGCTATCAGAAATCTCAGCTTGTGAGATGCTGAGGACCCACAAAAGCTACCGAGGAGCCCTGTGGGGTGCAAGAGGCTCAGCGAGCAGAGGATGCCACACTGGCACGCACACTGCTGTCACCACTGGGGAACGTGTCATGACCCTGTGCCTGGGCTGTACTGTGCCAGCAGCATTTGCTGCACCCTGGCTTGTGATGTGCTGTGTGGCACTTGCCACAGTCCTGACCATTGTTTTCATTTTATAGCTGGCTATACCTTTTGTGCACTAAGTAAGCTGCAGAACTCTTTATAAAAGTTGTATAGAACATGCAAATCAGGACTGCCTAGTGGTCTTAAAATAAAAAGAAAAGCCGGCAGCCAGCGTATGATGTTTTCAGGCTCAGGAGCTGCAGATGACTCCCGTTCCCAGCAATCTAATTCCACCGTGCCGCAAGCCTACGCAGCAGCGTGCATATCCCGACAGCTGCAGCCGCTTCCCAACTCTGGCGGCTACCTGCTGGATGCCATCATGGGCTCCCTCTCTCCAGTAAAACCATCTCACTTGATACTGCCACAAGCACTGAAGCTCCCTCAGCCTCCTCATATTTTGGCCAACGTAGAAGCACTCTAAGAAACCTGCCAGCACATAAGCAGTGGTCTGCCAGAGCTCTCCATGGCTGGCCATGCCTGGGGCGCTTGCTGCTCCCCAGCTCTGCAATCATTTCTGGGCTCTGCAGCTGGATGTAAAGGTGCAAAGGGCAGGAGTGCCCTGTAAGGCTGCATGGTGGGTTGCCTCTGGCCAGCTCCAGCCAATAGCTTTCGGGCCCTGCTGCAGAGTGGGGCAGCACCCTGCTCCCTGCGCCTGTCGGCTTCATCCCTCACTTGCAGCCAGCAGCAGGGAGGGCTGTGGGGCTGCAGAGAGCCTTACCAGACGTAAGGAGAAGCTGCAGCCTCCAAGCCACTCATGAAGAGACAGAATTAGTGCGGCGGGTATCTCCCATGCACTGACTGCTAGGACTGGGAATGGCCATGGCTTCAAAATCCAGCTGTCTGTTATGAATTTACAGATTTCAGGGTGTTTCGGGTTGCACACTCTATCCTCCCACAGCAGAAACAGAATATTTTATCATCTAATCAAGGCAAAGAAGGAAGGGCATGTTTATGGGTCAGTGGGAAAAGCAGATATGCAGACAGGAGGTTGGGAGAAGAGCTGTGTATAAAGCATCTTTTAGAGCGACACCCAAATTTGAGCATTTCTGCTCTGTTACAAAATACAGGATGTGAGAGACACACAGGACCAGTGTGCACAGCTTTGAAAATTTCTTTCCCTCTTTCTGTTTTACAGTCATAATATTTACATACTTGATCATGTGGTTTTGAAAATAATCCCGCTACAGATACGCTAAACTATTGGAAACTGCAAACACAAAGTGAAGATAGCATTCAGCCGAGGCATTCTGTGGGGGCCGCACACCACTTGTACACATGCACCTCCCACCCCAGCTCATCCTCAGGTTACCAAAACACAGCCCCCGCCTGCTCATGGGGGGTCTCTGCCACAAGATGATTCAAAGCAGCTGAATGAAGCTCTCATTCTCCATTGAGCGCCCAGGGAATTAGCCTGCATCAGCCAAAGTCAGCTCTATCCTGTGCAAAACATTCCCCATTATAAGGTCAGAAAAGTAAAAAGCAAATTGAAATTGTCCTCTTTGTTTCTTTGTTTACCGTTCGTTGTAACGGCTGGGGTATACCAGAAGTCTCTTTGCACAACCAGGAAAGCAGGAACAGCCTTTCTTTACCAAAAGAAGGACAGGCAGAAGCGCTGCCGTACAGTTTCCGCAAAGAAAGCCATAAACCTGGCAAGTTTTCACACAGTTCTGAGAGACAGGAGTTGAAGATATGCATCAACTACTACAATACTCACAATGAGATTGCAAACAGTGGTGAGGCTCTATTGCTGTAAATCAGTTCAGCCTGTCTGCTGCCCCTGTAATCTATTATTCTTTGAGCATCCAAGAACAGCAAGCAGCCCAGTGTCGGAGGTAAAATATCTAGATGGCTGGATTATCTGAGTAATCCTGTCTATAAGAGTGATAAAAAGGTTGAACACAAAACATGTCTGTTTTTTTGAACAGACAGACAACCTGGAGCTTGATTTTCAAATGACAAAATTAAGGGATTTAAAGTGCTGCTCTGCACTTTTAAAAAATTAAGAAATAAATTTAAAAATCTGAACTAATTAAGGTATGATCTTAGTTGCAATTATTTCTTTAGGAAGCATTTATACTCACAAATATTTGAAACGCTGCATAAGGTATGAATTTGAATACTTAACAAATAAATAAAAAAAGACTGATTCATAGCAGTGTAGATTTTTTTTTCCTTGCATTTTCCATGAATCTTGTACATTTTCTAAGATTTTTACATTCCCTCTGCTATGACACATTTGCTTTTACACATAATTACATCTACCTGTCAAAACCTTGGAAAGATAAATTTTCTTTATATTTTTTGTTCTAAAATGTGCACTTTTTTCCCAAGCTGTCTGTGTTGATTTCAGAATTAAACCAGCCAAGGATATTAACATTCCCAAGTATCCTAGATGTGTGACTACTGTGCATTAGCACAGTATAAGATTCAAGACCATACATGCAACAGCAGGCTGTTTTCTCATCCATTACAGGTGTTTCTGAATCAATTTTTCTAACAGTTAGTAAATTTTAAATTTTCAATTCCGGACTCTTGAATACATCGAGAAGCACCATTTCTTAATTACCCAAACACAAAATCAGTTACATTCTGTTATGCAGAAGTGTGAATGTCCCATCCCTTTAATGTATCATTTATTCAAAACCCATAGGGCTGCATTCCCTAAACTCATCCAAAACAACCGCTGCTGCACTAAAAGAACAAATAAAAACCACCTTAAAAATAAACAAATCAATTGTTGCATAGATGAAGTTGATAAGACAGTAGGGGTAAATCTAGGCTTCAAATAAACACGCCCCATTTGACAGGACTTCAGTGAGATTACACGTTTGTATGTGAAGACAGAACTTGGTCTCTTAAATTCAAAAGAACTGCAAATCCATCTTGCAAACAAAAAAGTGGAAGCCAAAGCTCAGCAATCTCAACAACATATATTAATTATTAGAATAATTAATTATTAAAATGAGATTTTGTTATGCTGCTTTGCTGATCTGATTAATAATTTGGGGTCTATGTTCAGTTTTGCTTCTTGAATAAACCGAGCACTCAGGTCAATAAAGACTGGAGCACTGGTTAAAAAACGGTCACAGGAACTTTTTCCTATACTCTAGATTGCATCTGGATGATACTAAACAACTTGTTCATTTTCTCTTCAGCTCCACAAGAAGTATTTTCTTTGGGTTTCAGTAAAATTACTCTCGGTCAGAAAGGCTTGGAAAGTCTGCTCAAAGGAGAAAAAAACCTCTACCTTCATAATTTAAGTTCTGGAATCTTTTGCCATCAAAGTTGTTTTTTTTTTTTTTTGCCAAGTTCTGATTAGAAATTGTAAAAAAACAGATCATGTTTCACAGTAAGTTCAGCTAATGATGGGGAGCACTAAAAACCTCAAGCTACTTTAATACGTTTATAAGCTGCAAGTAAAACTCTTCTTATCCCAAATAACAATTTCTAAAGCCCTCCTTTATACCATTGAGGGAGTAAAATAAAACATCAGCCAATATATACACGCACTTTGCCAAGTGAGTTTTGCATATGTTTGGCAATGGCAAACTATTATCTGGACAATCATCCAACCTAACAGTGAGCTGGAAGATGAAATGTAAAATGTTATCACAGAGGTTTACAAAGCTGATAAGAGTTCAATGCCTGCTGCCTATCAAGAGCCCTTTTTCTCATTTGAAACTGTCAGACTGTTCTCTGCCTTTGTTTATATGCAGAGAAGTCAGGCAATTCCCACTGGGAAAGGGACAAGATAAAGTGGCAAACACAGCGGCTATATCTTGGGTAATGGTTGTGATCATAGAAATAAAACTGGAAGTGATTTTAGGAGAAAGGTTAGACCAGCTCGTAAAGTTGGATCAAGCTGAACTCAACCACTCTTGGCATATTTATGAAATTTCATGACCTCCAGGGAAAATTCATGGCTCAACTCCTCTTAGTCTTGTAAAGCTCCTCTTAAAGCCTATGGTGGCTGTTTGCTGACAGCATAAACCAGTCTTCCCATGCATATCAAGAAGGGCTTCTCTCACCTTCCTGCAGCTGCTATCACATCTCTACAGCCATCGCAGATCATTTCTCTGCATATTTTTCATGTTGCATTTGTTTTTAATACCGAATATGATTGCTCTTCTTCATAACAGCACAACCCTGTGGCCCCTATGACACCCAGCCCCCTTCCTGGAGAACTACTGCCCAGAGATGTTGGTTAGAAGGAATCCCTGGAGCTCATCTGGTCTGACTTCCCACACTGGAAAGGCTAGCTCAGACCTTTCTCCTTTGGACTGCCCAATGGATTTATCATATCACCATTTCAGATTGTCCTCATCAATACTGCATCCAGGCTATGTCAGATCCGGTTTGTCAGGATTACTCTGGATTCCCATGCTGCCTCCAGAGCACTTGTAAATCCTCTCATCTTGGCACTAGCTGCAGATTTAACGGATGTGTTGTTCACCCAAGTCATCAATGAAAGTGTCAAACAGACTAAAGACTGTTCCCAAGAAGGGAACCACTATGCACCTTTCCCTTTTCTCTCCATTAGGCATTCAAGAACATCTTATCCAACTTGCAGCTCTGCTTTAGATGCTGAAGAGACTACACTCTTTCCTCCCCAACAGTCACTTCACGTGAAAAAAAAACCAACTGCCCTATACGCAGTTGCAAGAATAAAAGCATGGATCGTCTCTGGTAAAACCGATTTCTTATTAACAACTCTTGCTCTATAGCTCTGGAAGAGTTGTTTTGAATTGTAGTTTAAAATCAACTACATGTTCTGGTTTCTTCACAGCAACATTTGCTTCTGTTTGAATTAGCTGCTTTCAAATGCTGAATCCAGTGTCACAGTCCGCACTTACAGCATGAGAACAACAAAACCAGGTACCACTGAAGTTCTGCACTGGCCATCAAACTTTCCCTCATGCAATGCATCTCTCCATCAATATTTAATTAGGTGAAGTTCAACTCCTTTCAAGTAAGGGATATAGTCCAGCGAATGTACCACCTAAATCCACAGTTACAGGTAATGATTTTCAGAAGTTAGTAAAATTCTTGTTTTGTTTCATAACATTTATATGTTGTTTGGTTTTGATGATGTGCCACAGTATGTCAAGGATATCTCTGAGGATTAGCATGCACCAAGTAACACCAGTTTACATTTTAAATTTCAACAGGCAGCCATACAAATTCCTTTAGCTATACTGCAACCATCTATCTGCAACAGCTTCCCAAGAGAACATAATTCATGAAGTTAAAGAAATGTATTTTAAAATCTTTATTTTAAATCAATGCTAAAACCTGTCAGAAATAACTATGGCACCAGATCAGTGCCCTCCATAACATGCTGTGAAGACCTAAATCAGCAGAGGAATCGTGTCACAGTTTTATGGAGCTTTCAGGGCGTGCTGTAACAGTCTGCTTGTGCCACACTGCCCGCACCTACATCCCCAGCACCCTTCTAGCAACAGCTCTTATCACTTCCAATACCCTTTACAGTGTAAAGTCCCTGGGCCAGACTGTCCCTGCCAAACACCATACCAGCAGGGCTCCTGAAAGAAGGGGTGTTGGGGGTTCCTCAATAACCTCATCACCCCAGTAGCCACGGCCCAGTGCAGACAATGGTGCCAGGGTGCTGTGCAGCTGTGACCCGAGCCCCAGGTGGCAAACAGCACAGCCCCGGGGGCTTGCCTGGAAGCTAAGGAGCACAGGAGGTCTTTTGGGAGGGGAAAAGCAGGAGAGAAGGTGGTATGAACAGTAATGCAAATCCAATTCGGCCGGGACAGAGATCGGTGTTGGCAGAGCCAGGTAACCACAGAGGGAACCGGATGAGCGGCTCCAGTAAATGCACCTCTGCTTCGGGGACCGTGTCCTCCTTGGGACCGTGTCTACAGCTCTGCCGCACGGCTTGGTGGTCACAGTGCTGCTCCCCTCAAAAATAAAAGAAAGCTAGGGAGAAATGATCTGAAAAGCTTATTACAACTTCAGGAAAAAAAAAAAAAAGAGAGAAAAAGAAAACAATCAAACAAAAAAAAGGAAAACACAGCCTTTAAAAAAAAAAAAAAAAAACAAACAAAACCAAGTCAGAAACCCTTCAAAGGCTTTTTACACGAGCACACAGAAAAAAATAACTTGAAAAATAATCTGAAATTGAAAAATAATCCTTGGCATATAGTACTTACTAGAAAAGATACTACAGAGTATCTTAATGCACCTTTTTCTAATGTGTTTTGTGCATGGTTTTGTTAACCACTATAAGAATATTAAGTTTGAGTGTATCAGTATCTTGCACTGCCTGGAGGCACAACCGTTTTCATTTGTGTGTTGAAAGTACAGAGCATAACGTGGTAGGCAGATAATTCCTCATTTGAATAAACCACTTCTATTTCACAGCAATGTGAGGCAATACAAAAGCCCTTTTACAAAGGTAGTATCTTCAGTTTGTAGGCAGGAAAATGACATATAGCTGTGGAAAGTGTAGAGTACTAAGAAAGATTTGTATTTCTAAGTAGCTCCTTTTGTGCTCAAAAAAAGGACAACCTAGTGGAAAACCCTCCAAAATACTAAACTCACATTTGTTATCCTTTTATTTTTAAATACTAGTCCCAATGATACATTTGAAAAGTTTAATTAAAAAGCACATGAGTAAATTAAGTCTCCAGCAGAACGTTAGTCAGCGTTCATAATGGTAATGGCTACAGAAATCGCGCACAAACCTGAGCCCTTCTGTTTGGTATCCTCGGTCAGCCAAAAAGCGACAGCTTGTAACTAGAAGTCACCCAGGAGCATCACAATCATTTCACAATTAATCTAATATCACCACCTCCTCAAAAAGCTGTTTAAATGCTGTGTTATTAACCACCAAAGCACAAGGGTGCACAAGGAGAAACGCTGGAATAGCTCCTAATGCAACCAATATGATTTAGTTTTGATTCTCTTTACTGCTAATATTTAAAAGTGGCCAATTTAAAGTAATATATTTTTTAAAAGAAAGAAAACAAAGCTTCACTTATTTTTCAATCAGATTTCTGATTAGAAAACGAGACCCTCTGTGGATTTTCTAAGATATATACTACATAACTATATAGTCAGGCCTATTTTTCAGTTTTTCTTTTATGTACATTTTATAAGCGCATAAATGTTATCAATTCCTATTGTTTACACAGCCACACACATTACAGGTATACATAAATTATACATGAATCTTACGAAGCCCAGTTCTAATTCAGCTCTAACTGAAGCGTGTTGCAAAGCCTTTCCTGATTTCACTGTAGCACGAGCTATGCTCCTATATCTCTTTCCAGTTATATTTAATTTAAACATAAAACATCAAAGAAGACCGCTCTCTTTTCATGATATCTTTGAAATCAGCCTCTAATACTAGGTCATAATATTCATACTGTTACTTGGAAGTAATATGCCGTGTATTTTAGCCTAGAAGCTTTCATTATCTCTTTTGCAATGAATGCTGCTCACTTTTTTCTTTAATGCATCCCAGTTTCTATGCTAAAGAAATTTTAATGTGGATCTTAAAAGATATATAAAGAATTTTTATTTATTTTTCTTATGTTAAAGGGAAAGAGTTGGTATGAATCAGACCTGAGCGTGTTCCTTCTGGCAGAAAACAGCCTGCGCCAGAACTGCTGGAACTCTTTGGCTTTGAGAAGTTTAATTTATTGTCTTGAATAATAAACTGCCATTCAATCAACCTTGTGAAATAAAACATAAAACAGGCCAGCGTTTAAATCTTGAACAGGGACCAAAAGAGTTTTTCACAGAGGAAACAAAATTGGAAGAGGCATTTTATATTAAATAACGTCAATTATTTTGTTCTCCATTTTTGTCTGCCTTCAGTTTTAATTAGCAGTAACTGACAGTTAATGCGCTCCAAGCTCTGCACGGTAAAATTGATTAGTATACTAAGACGGAAAATAAGAATCAGTTTTTGATGAAAAATATCAGGTTTCAGAGCACTGCATGTGGCAGCTGTGAGGAAAGAAAAAGTGTGAAGATATTAACCCATCCACTACACTCAGCTGGTCATTTGCCCAGTCCTGCTGACAAAACTGCCAATGCAGACGGCAGGTCGCTGCCTTTTGGTCAAGGAGTGCATTATTTCCTCTTCATTTTTGCTCACTGGTTTTGTCCATTTTTACTATAATGTACATGCCCTGCTCATAGCTGTAGTCTATATGTCTAAGTATGTTATACAACTAAGGAAAAAGAGGTTTTAATTCATTCTGCTGGCCTGCATAGTAGATATTACATCTTGTGCTACTGATGTATCATTTAATCGCAAAACACTCTGCGACTTAGATTCAGTTTTCTGTGTGAAAAGGTGTCTAAGAAAGTTGTGATTGCTACTGGTTTTTTATAAAGAATATATAATTATTAACTTTAAAATTATGTAATTTATTTGCCAGGCTTTACTTCTGAAAATAAAACAAACAAAGAAACAAGACAAACAAACAACCACACATGAATAATCTTGCTCGAATTCTTTTTTTTCTACTCCAAGGACTTCTACTCAGTCTAACAACAGCATTTCTAAATTCAATCATCTTTGAAATATTTTGGTATTTTGACTTCTTTCATGTTTGCAAATAATTCTTTGCCCACTGGTTGTAAATGTCACTAATATAATTCTGCTTTGTGTCTACTCACACAGACTTTGCGGCTTATTACAGGGTGGTTAACCATGGCAAATCAATAGGATACAATTTGGTGTGGAATGTCTTTTAAAGTAAAAAAGCCCCGGTATTACAAAAAGCTAAGCACTATATAAGAAGCTACAGCACAAACCAGATCGTATCGTTAATTTGAAATCCCAGTTAGCTGTGAGTGCCAGAGCTGCACACGCCTGCCTTTTCCCTTCGCTACGCAAAGGGCTGTACTTTAAAATTAAATTTTAAAGACCGCTAAGATACTCCGCTTGGCAGACTAGCGTCCCTCCTTGCTGGAGACAAGGGAGACAGGCATTTCGGCACAGCGGGAGGACACGGGTGATACGACATGATCTTACCTTCTTGCCACATGTAGGGCTGCCGGGAGCAGCGAGCTGGTGCGGAGGAAGCGCGGCCAGGAGCCGATGTCAGCGTTGCGCACATGCCTCCTGGTAACATCCCACTGACATTCTACCTGCTCTCTGCGCCCTGACTATTTACGAGCTTCCTTCCAGAAAGTCACAACCTTAGGAGTTAAAAAAAAAAAAAAAAACAAAACCAAAAAACAACAAACCACCTCACCCCACCCCAAATGGAGGACTGGAAGGCGGATCACGTGGTCGCCAGGAGCCGGTCTTGTTGCATTACACGCAGCGAGTGTGGATGGCAAACAATATCGGTTGATGTTTATGCCATATGTTCACGGTCTCTTCACGTATCAGCACCAAAATCCTCTTTCTGCACAGTGTAATGCCATGGAATCCAACCAGGGAGAGGGTCACACTCTAATTAGGAGAACTGTGGAAAAAACACGGCGTGCTAACGAAGACCGAGAGGGACTGACTTTTACAGAGCGAGCCCTTGCTCGGGTGGGCAAAGAGCATTACCCAGATAAAGTTTTAACAATTTATTAAAAAGCACACTCAAATACATCGCATTTTAGCCCCTGAGCAATTTGTTCATGTTCAAGCTGTCTGCCTCCTAAGGACAGCTGAGGTTTAGAGGAAAGACACTGTTGTTATATGGGCTAATACTATTCCTCAAGTCAGCTTTCTGCCTGCTCAGAAACAGCCAACAGAAAGGAAAGTCATCACCAAGCGCTAATCCGCTGCCCCGAACACGTACTAGCGCTGACCTGTGCCACAGGCTCTGCTAACCCTCTAAAGTGATGGCAAGAGGCGATGCAAAACCTGCACATCCTTAATGCGGTACTTGAGGAGTTATCTCA
Source organism: Ceryle rudis (assembly GCA_033439905.1). Lineage (NCBI taxonomy): Eukaryota > Metazoa > Chordata > Aves > Coraciiformes > Cerylidae > Ceryle > Ceryle rudis. The sequence continues at coordinate 11,519 of JAAGNO010021300.1, read as the reverse complement.
GCAGGTCTCTTCATGCTGATCTATCCTTGTTAAACCAAAGCTTTTCAAGAACACATTTCACACCTACCTCCCAAACCCAAAAAAATTTATGCTTCACATCTGGGTGGCAAAATTATTGATCCTTCCCATATTTCACATTATTAAAAAATAGCATATGCACAAAAAGTGCTATTTCCTGTCCCTGCTTCTAACATACCACAGTATATACATCAATTAAGAAATAAACGACCTGTTGTCCCATATTCAAAGATCAAAATAAGCCAAACACTCCTATTTTTCCCTAGATTACATTAGCTCCTTCAGCCCATCAGACCCCTCTCCTTACAGCTGTCTAGCTAGCCACTCTACTAATCTCCTGGGACACAGCAGGAGCCTGTTAAAACTTTCTTTTGCAATTAACAGTATTAGTTTGGAAACCTTTTGCAGAAGCCATGGAATTCTATGTGTGACATGATCCTTTTATGGAAGATTCCATTTCCAAAATTACTTTGCAGTAAGGCAAGCCACAAACTAAATCAGTAAGTGAATACATACCTTTTACCTTTAAAAAAAAAATAAAATCATTCTGCAAAACTTCACACGCACTTAAAGTGGAGCCTGGAGGGGTCTCCATCCATGTTTTCTAATTTCTTTCTTCCCTTCTTTCTTCCTTCTCATGCCACATAAGAGAGTTCTCCCCACCACTCCAAAGGAGAAAACTACTGTTCAAGTTTATGGCTTTTCTCCAAATCAACCCCCCTTATCTTTAAGAGATGGCAAAGACTGTGACTGAAAGGGGAAAGGCGCCTAACAGGTGGTCCAAGGGTTTTCCATCACACATGCAACTCCCATCAGGAAACAGCAGAAAATTCAGGGGAAGGAGAAGGAATTAGTAAAACCTACAGGGCTTTTCTACAGCCTGTTGCATCTCCCCCAGCACACACGTCCTCATGCTCTCCTCTGCATCTGCATTACATTAAACAGGATAAAGAAACCCAAACCAACTTTCACTTGAATCTGAACTCTCCATTTCACGTCATTCTCAGGACAATCATATGAAACACATATGGCGAGTTCAGCCTGGGAACAGCGGAGGGACCTTTCCGGCCAGGAGCAGAGCTAATCCTCACCACTGCCCGCATATGGCCTGTGACTGAAGACTACAGGTTCCTCCCCGCCTGCAGCTGCTGGCCCAATCGGCAGCACAGGCAGGGCTGGCCAACTGCACCATGTCAGCAGATGGACTGGCATTTTTTCCATCGAGTCGGAGGAGGCCAATGACGAAGGAAAGCAAGGCAAGTAACACGGGCGATTTGATTTCAGAAAGCACTACCTAGCACACAGGCTGCATGCTTGCTGATCTCTCTGGAGATGGAAAAGATTCACCCTCTCAGCTCTATGGTTTTCCCCAACCTGCATTTTCATCTGTCATCAGATGCTCATCTTTCACTTCACACCCAGGGAAAGAACTTGCCCCAAAACAACAGTGTTACAGGCAATCTGGCAAATCTCACCCCTGTGGCATGACCTTGCCTCATCTATCTGCTGAGATGGAAAGAAGGAAAGAAGGGGGGGGGGGGAGGGGGGGGGAAGGCAGAAACCAGCAGCTTGTCTTACCCCCCCACCCCAACAAAACACCTGACATTCAGAATAAAACTGTTAAACTTCCCTATAATGTGCCTTTCCAGTCTTTTTTGCTACCTTAATTAAAAGTGATCAAAAAGAAATGTTACTTTTGAAAGTGCATGCACTTCAGAGAGAGATGGTGAAGCCTCTCAACTGGTTAAATTTCAGATGGGAGCCTCTTCATTGTTTTCAGAGCAAGGTCTTCCAACTGCCTGATGCCCTCTGCTAAGGTAACATGATGCTTCCAGGGGCTGGTGAGACTACAAAGGCTCATTGGCAGGTTTTGAGTATTAGTGGGGGTAAGAAGAAAAATTCAGACCATTTGTATCACAAAAAACAAAGCTGAGATGATATAATGCAGCTGAGAACAAATTTTAACTGAGTAGTTGGCACATGTGGAGACAAATCATTGAGTTAAAGGCAGTAATATATCTGAGAAGGAGATGTAAGTTATGTGGCATGGCTTTTCAGGAAATTTTGCTCTTTAAATCTGTACTTGGAGTTGTTTAGGCATGACTTTCTAGTTCAGAAGCCAACCCTTTCATATAAATTGTCTATCACAATCTCTGGACTCTGATGTCTCTTAATGCATTGTAAAATCTCTTATTTACAGCAAACACAAAAAAAAATTTCAGGTTCTGCCCCTATCTCTGGCGATTCTGGATGGCTCATTGTGTTACTGTTACAAAAAACATCAGTACATCATTTGGAAAACATCCTGAAAATTCAAATGCAAGCCAAGCAGGGATGTGATGGATCAATTTGAATGTTTAAATAGCAAAATTAAAAACAAACGAACAAATAAATGGACAGAGATCTCCAGATATGGGGGCATCCCCATCCAGAGAAGATTATTGAATAAATGGCATATCCTTATGTCTGGATGGAACGTGATCTTGAAAATCTCCTGGCATAAACTACCACGTACAGGGTGGGTGTTGGAAGAACCTTATCTCCATATTCCACAAAATGAGCTTTATGGTCATGCTCTCTATAATACCCTAAGAAATGAGACACTAGTGGACAGACAGAAATGTGGTTGGATCTGCTGTAAGAATTTCTGTAGTTCTATAACAATCAAATAAGTTCTTTTAAAGGAGTTTGCTACATACAACTCAACTTCTATAATTATATATGCAGTAAAACAGAGCAGTGTTTTCTTCCCTCAAGAAACAAGGGCTAAAGAAGCTGTCTTCAGAGTTCATGCAGAAAAAGTCACATGTATTTTCTTTTCTTTTACAAGCAGCCAGTCACTCCTCCTGAGCTCTCATCCTGCTCCATATAGTAATATTCAAACAAATGATTAAGGAAAACCCAGCTACAATTCTTTCTGCAGCCAGTATTACATCCTGATTTGGCCAGGACAGCCAAACAGCTTCCTTATTGGGATCAGAAGCAGAAAACTTCATCTAGAGCTTCTTTATGACAGACAGAAAACTGAACATGTGTCTTCCATGTCTATATCTCTACTAATAAATTGAAGACCAGAAATACTCCACGGGACTGTGATTCCAAAATTTTTGGGTGCCTGGACATCAACATTTTTGGAGGACCAGTAGCAATTCTGTTCTATGTTCATAAAAACTTTTTAACACGACATCAAGGACCAGTGACAAACCTTATCATAATTTTCTAGGATAACTGGCACATAACTGTTCAATATCTATTAGATATTAAAACAGGGCCATATCAGCATTTCTAACTTCTGTTGTTGTTGCTCAGGTGTCTGTAGAGATTAAGGCTTCAGAGATTGGCAGCATCAAATCTAACCGTCGATATAAATTATACAGACTACGGTTTTGTGCTGCTGTCAGGGTCACTCCGGCTGCTTGGATTCAGACTTGTTGGGATAAGCTGTAAAACTTGGCTTTGGGAGGGTTAAAGCACCCTCTGAGTGTCATGAGATGAGACATGTGTTACACCTAAAGTCAGACTCGATTGTTTAATGGTCTTTTCTAGTCAAGAAAACTTCTACCAAGCTGAGATGACAAACAAGTGCAACCCCCTAAGTGCCCAGAAGGAAGCATGCAGGATTTGCTCTTGTGTCCACCATCCACCCTTCTTCTGTAGCTGTGTAGTTCAGCTATTGTGATAATGAAATACTCTAACAAAAGTATTTTAGCTCACAGAAAATATGATTTAGCAGAGAAAATAGTCAGATTTTAAACAGGTCCAGCAAATCCTCAGTCACCCATGTGTGCAGCATGGGCTGAAGACTTTCCACTGCAGAGAAATACTGGCCTTCCGCAATACAGCTGGCTGCTTATGGTCTACAGGCAGAGGATGGTTACCTACTTTCATGATTTTTTTTCCTACTTTTCTGTCATTCCTACTGGATTTTATATAGTAGTCCACAGTGAATGCAGTGGTTCAATCCGGTGGATGGGAAAGCAGCTCAAGATAGTCTAAGTGTTAAGCACAATTATAAAGAGATCTTGACCAGTTTCTATAGCTGCCTTGTGTTTGAATTACCTAATTGGATTACCTAAAATCCTCCAGCATAATGGATCAGTCTTGAAGTGTCTCTCTCATCAGATTTAGTAAGCCTTCCATCGGGTCTTCTGCCTGTGATCTGGCCATGATCTCTGTGTCCTCTGTGAAAGCAATACTTTCAGATGCTTTTGCCCTCCAATTTGTCTATTGAAGGCAAAGTCTCTGTTTCACTGGAGTTTCAAAAAGAATAATAAATATAATAAGAATAAGAATAATAAGAATAAACATAATAAGGTCTGCTGTCCTCCCCAGAATTAGCATATGGATAACTTAAAGAGGGCCACCTAAATGTCCTTGATGAAAACTCGGTAATAAAGCATTCAGTTGGTTTTGTCCCATTTGGTCACACATCTGGAAAAGAAGGGCATGGTCAGCTAGGCTTTCACCAATTTCACCAATATAGGATGGTGTTTATTGCAAGACTTTTTTTTTCTGTTCATTTATTTTCACCTAACACAATGTGCAGACTTTGTACAAACTAAAAGTATTGCAGAGGTGCTGTTAATTTGCAGCACAAGAAAGATTCATTAATTTTCTCTTCTAGAAATGAGTGTGGCTCAATACATGGGGCTTCCACAGCCCAGCTCTTCAGTATCTTTGTCAGGAGCATGCAGAGGTACGCAAAAAAGCTCTTTCCCTGTCTTATATGTCAGTCTTGGGGGGTGTGATGGAGACAGCCAGTCCCAAGTGCCATCTGCCACGCTACATGTGAGCATCACACTCTGCTGGCCCTTGCATGCCTGCCTGGATTAGCTGATGTCAACAAGATAGTTACACCCTTCCCTATATGGGCACATGCAGGACGTCCAACTCCATACACACCACGGGGGAGGGACTGGGAGGACGGAACAGACAAAGAACATGCTGGAGGCCTTTGGAAGCAACACCAATCAATTTCAGACTCTTGCAACAAGCTGAGAGTCCCTGGAGCCAGAGTCAGCACCTTCCCCTGGGGCAGAGTAGGACACACAGAGCAGATTTTGTCCTGAACAAAAGTCTCCTAATAGCAATGAGTAAGACAGCCCAGTGCTCCAGTGCTTGCAGCCTTTTTTCCTCATCTCTCATTCTCTCCAGAGTTTGCACAGCTGGCATGGTGAGTACAGCGGCACTTGAGTATCCGAAAGTGATGCTGAGGAGAAAAGGCTCAATGATCTGCCCAGTTTGGAGCATCTCCAGGTTCTGTATGAGGTACGCTTATTACCAGCACCACGAAGGCAGGACACAGTAGGAAACAAAACTAGATTGTATCAGGTGCTTCCATCGTATGCTATGTTTGCTCTAGAGATGGCTGCTGACCTGAAGCACAAGTGAGGACATGCCAACAGCTCTCTTGGCCTCCTGATCTCCAAGGAGGGAATGGGGACAAGCAACACCAGGTCTATAAACAGGTCATGCAGTGGAGAGGATGGAAGTGTTTAAAATTAAGCTAAAGGCAAGGCTGGAAGCTGCCCTAAGGTAGTAAGTCTGGGGGCTGAGCAGAAAATGAAAATGTCAGCAAGAACGCAAGATCGGTGGTAAGCTAGAGTATCTGCTCTTCCATCTGAAACACACACCTTAAGAAAAGAAAGATACTAAAGTATATTCACATAATGCAGCTGAATGTAAATATGAAATGCTGCATGAAAAATCACAGGAATAAACCTGAGATTTAAATATCAGTATTAACATACAGGATGAGCCATTTTAATAGCATCTCCACTCTGCTTCTCTGCAGGAAAACATGCTGATATGGGCTTGGAAATCTGAGAAGCGGCTCATGTGGTGCAGACCTGACATTCCCCCAGACATGACTAAGCTTAAACAAGTAGCATTATCTGGTGCATTTGAAAGCAAGATGTGAACAACATGATCGTGGGGCTTTTTTTGGTACCACACGAAATGTTCCCATTTGGCTGGTGTTTGTGAAGCAAAGGAGCAAAAGAGCAAGTTAAAATTTGCCTACAGCTTTCATAGTCTTGCCAGCCTGAACTTAGAAGAGAGTGCTGAGAGTTAACAACATGAACATAAAGAACAGTAGTTGTGTGAAAACGCCTATAAGTGAGCTGGCACCATATACCATGACAAAAATAACTATGATTCCTATTACAGAAAACACCACCTCATCTAGAAATAGATCCCAAAGTGTGCACTATTAGTTTTGCAAATTTTACATCATTACAAATTCATTGATATTTAAAGTCTGCTGCTTCCAAATGTACAATTAAATAGTGGGTCATCACAAATACTATTCTTCAATTGTGAAGCTGAACACATGAGCTTTGTATTAACTGAAAAGCGGTAATAAAAGAATATGAAAATACATGTGACGTGAAGCCCAGAAGCCATTATCCCAATGTGTGTGCACAGCTCAGGAGCACCAAGCTCAAACAGCACCTCAGCATCTCTGCAAGCACACCCTAAAGACTCACCGCGCACTACCCAGAGCTCCTGATGGCAGTTTCTCTTATCCTTAGTGTGTCATTAATTTTGTTCTATATTCATAGGCACTTAAAAGATAAATAAACAAAAATTACAAATTAAGAGTTCTGCTTTCGAAGAAATTAGCGCCAAAAAGTCACCATCCTGGTTAAAAACAGAAGGCCACAGCTGAGCTCTGGGTATCAGAAGAATTCCTTTAACAACAAAGCAATGACACCAGCTGACTCTATTGCCAAGTCCTCTGAAAAAACTCACCTGTCTTGGTAACAATTGCAGAGGAAGTAACTACCCTCCTGACTCTGCTACAAGCAGAAAGTTCATTATTTTCTTATTGGTGGGAGTTTGGTTTGGATTTGGTTTTTTGGTTGGTTGGTTGGGGTTTTTTTTTGTATTTCACTGCACTGAGACCATAAAATCAGAGGGAGTCCTCTTGCTTTCTGGTTGAATTTATGCACAGAAAAGAACTTCAGGTTTAAAAGCCTTACTTGCAACTACAAACCTGTTGTAATACATTCTATCTTGTCATTAGTTATAATTCAAAACATATTTGGTGTGGAGTCAAACACAGCCTTTTCAAATACAAACTGATGCATTTTTTCCATCTAAAGAAACTTGCCACTTCTAATCTTTCCCACCCAGACTTTTCATTTAGCTCAGCAACTAATCGAGATGCTTGCTGGCTGATACTGCCACCCGATGGCTTTTTAGTCATTAACAGCTTTTAAAAACAAAAAACCAGATGTAATGTGGAACCAGTTCTTCTTCTGCTACAGGAACAGAAAGTGCCTGGGTTGGACACTTCCACTAGACACATGTTATGAAAAATGACTATATAAAACACACTTTAAAAATACTCATTTGAGGAAGATGGAAATGGAGCAAGTTCTCAGAATTTCAGCTGAATATTCTATCTTCTCCAACAATAAACACGGGTGAGCAACTCAACTTGCATGGACATGAGCTCCTGCACCCAGCACTCAGCCAGGAGCTGCTTTCATGCAATTTTTTTCACAGACATTTAAGAAACAACCCAGATTTACAGAAGAACAAACTCTGCACTCAGTTTATACAGCAACAAAATACTTATTCCCAGGTGCTCGGACAGGCGCTGGGTATCAGATGGGGGAAGCTGCTGGATAGTAGCCACCAAACACTCTCCAGGCAGCTGTAAGCCTGGCTACACTTTAGCCCTACCCAACATAAAGCAAATAGCAACTGGTCCTTGAGAGTTTTTAATTCAGGGGAAGACGATGGATCCAATAAGTTATCTTGTGATCTCTGCATATGTATCTAAGTAGAGAAAGCAAAAGGGAGAAGCAAAAGGAATTAAAAAGACAAGATCGAGGAGAAATGGAAAACTGTCTCCATTCCTGCAGTCAAGTCTGTGATTTCCCAGGGGCCCCCCACAGTGGAGAAAGCACTATAAAGCTTCCTGCAAGGAGGGAGCTGGAGGTTTGTCATCGATAGCCTGGCAAGAAAGGAGCTGTGGGTTTTGTTATTGCTAACCTGGCAAGGAAGGAGATAGGGGTTTGTCATTGACTATGTGGCACACACCTTGCATAACAGGGGTTTCCTTTCCTGTTACCTCTCCTGTCCCAAGTGGTGCTAAAAACACCCCCTGTCTTAGGTCGTGCCAGCCTGACTGCATTTGTTGGCACTATTTCCCTCGCAGCCAGGAAGGGTTGTTCAGCTGCACTATGGCCCTCACCAGGACAAATCTCAGATAAAGACCAGCCTTGAACTGGGCCTGACTTGCAGCCAAACGCCAACACCCATCAGCAACATGGGACAAACCCCACTGAGTTATGGTGAAACCTGTAGGGAGCAGGACTTCAACATGAAAACCAAGTGATTATGATTTTCTCCAAAAAGCCACCAAAGGCTCTGTGCGGCAGAAATATGATTCTGCATCATTATACACACTACAAGGTCCCAATGATTTTGCTTTAATGTAATAATTTAACCAATTGTCTGTCATTTTGCTGTTAACAAACAAACTTAATTCTGCTTTATTTTCTCACTCTACATCCAGTCATGGCAACAAACATTTTTGCATGTGTTTACTATGTCAGAAGCAGCAGTAAAATAACTCCCTTCAACACAGCAGTAAATTATTTTCCACAGGCAAATAAACAGTAGTTAAAAAATAAATTCCTTTTGGAAAAACATTTGTAACTATTTTATTCTGTACTCACAGCAGTTTGAGACATCCGCAAGGAAAACACTGAGTTAACAGCGGGGCTACAACTGGTCTTAGTGCTGTGCGCCTGTGCATCCCCAAACTGGTACTGGGTGAGTGAAGGTGGAATAACCACTAGATGGGGATGTCTGGTTTCAGAATGTAACAACCCAGAGACGAGCCTCAGTTACCCTCTGCGGTAAAGCTTTTACAGAGTATTAAGAAGGAAAGAGGAAAAAGACGGGGGGGGTGGGGAGGGCAAGGGATAGGTAAACAGTAAAAGAAGAAACAGGTAGAAAATGGTATCAGGTCAATGTGTGCATTCCCAAACTGACTTGAAAATACTTTCAACAAATAGCCAGACAAGATCGAACAGCTGGTGCACCTCCCCTGACTTCCTGGAAGCTTCTCACACTTCTGACCATCTTTCTTCTCTGACAAGGTATATTTTGTAGTTTCACCTGCCCTTGGTCCCCCTCTTTCTGCCTGTCCTCTTTTCCACCCTGTTAACCTTATGGGTCCCGTCCTCTCCCCTCCAACATCTGATGGTCAAATTTTGCTGCTTCTCTATTCATGTCTTTTTCCTTTCAGGTTACAGCTAGAACTTAAACATTTGTCTCCTGTCTCAAGTAATAGGACACCCTTCCCTTCATAACACGCCTTCATAATACTTGCATGGCCCCCACCCCTTCAGCACATGACAGAGCTCCTGCACGTGTGTTCTTCCTCTTCAAATGGTTCTGTAGGTCCTGGGCCACAAAAGCTATGGTCCTCACCTTCAAACTCTTCACAGCAGTGGCAGGTCTTAACCTTCCCACTTTATGAACTTTGAGGCCCACTTGCTCACTTGTCCTGCTTCCTCCTCATGAGTGCAATATCCTCTCCATTCATATCTAAGGATCCTTTTCCCTCCATCTTCAAATCCCCCTTCTAATATTTCTCTTCTCCCCAGTGCCTAAAAGCAAGTGGCCAAATAATCACAGAGAAGTAGAACAGTGGGGAATTACACAGAGATACTTGAAATATTTCATACATCATTTAAAAATTCTAGTACCTGCCAAGAGAAGCATGTCAAGAGAAGGATGCACACCAAAGTCAGACTCCTGTGTGTTCGCCTTTACATATCATTTTTCTTAGCTTGTAATTGCAAGAGAATCTGATTACACCTTCCTGTAGATGTTGACAATCATATGCAGGAACCATACGTATCTGAACACAATTACTTTCTTTGAAAGAGCATGTGAGAAGATCACAACAGCCTTTTGGACACTTAAGAGCAAACCCCCAGAAGACCCTTGAGAGACCCTGTTAGAAATATGGGCAGATTTTGGGGTATTTTGAATTTCCTTCTTTCCAGCTAAAAACTATTCAGTCATATAAAAACTTTCTAACCAGTATTTGTAAGCACTTAAAAAGACATCAAATCTTTTAAACTTTTCATCTATTGTTTTTCTTTGTGCAAAGGTGAAAGATTACAAACAGAACACCACTGTCCCTTGCTTTGAAAGTAACTGGGCACCTCCTTTAAAAACACCGTTGCGTTAGAGTGAAAAATGGTAAAAATCTAAGAAAAATGGTTATAAAAAAAAGCTTCCCTCGATTTAATGTCCCAAACCTTGGATTTATTTCTAAAGCCAAGTTTCAGAGATGACATAATACTTGGTGAGGTCTGATATGCTTTGTCATTGCTTTCAACTTACTGGAAAGTAAAGACAGAAAGCACTGCAGGCTGTATTCTTGATCTACCATTCATCTCAGCCAAAGACAAAATAATTATTGATCTAAGCAGAACAGACGAAGCCTCCACTGAGAATCTGCCGTAACATATTTGAGATCTGAGAAGATACTGTTAATGTTCACATGGGAGTCTCAGTGCATTTGCAACACAAGCTTTAATCCAAAATTTGCACATCAACATGTCAAACTACAGTGATAGAATATTTTTTTCAATATAATTAATTATGTTGATATAATTAAAAAACACATTCAAAATAAACTGCAAGGACAAGATCACTGTATAAATGGATCAAGATCCATTTCTCCCCTATATTGTTTTCTACTATGGGCACTGGCTGCAGTTCTAAAACTTCCATACGTTCACACCGGTAAATGTTCAGACAGGCTCATTACAGACTCTCACACGCTGTGCACCTGACTGTAGAGGGGCATTTTGCCGTTTGCAAGGCACAGCGTTGCCCCGTGCTCTGGTCCTGCTCAGTGCTCTGTGCAGCCAATTACTCTGTGGAATTCCCTCCATCAGGCATGAAGAAAATAATTCAGCGCATTATGCTTGAGCATACCAGTGTCTGGGTGGGCACTCCGATTTATTAAAAGAATAACTACATGTGAGCATCAGAAAAGACTTTAACTACAGCTCCATGAAAGATCCTGTGCAGAGATCTCTTGAGGAGCTGTGGACAATACTCCCAAAAGGAAACCCGAGACCATCCTCGGAATTACAACATCATCCACTACAGCAAGGAAGCATAAAACAGCTCATTAGCAGCCCTATCAAGTGACAGACCTAAAGCCAGCTCCAAAGTTGCCCACACCTGCCTGCCTATAGCAACTGCCAAAAAGCCAAATTCCACTGGGGAAAGAAGCCTTGTCCCTCTTCTACATCTGAATCTTGCAACCCCAATATGCTCCAGGGAACCACAGGTTTTAGAGCAGCAGGTTGCACAGCTAGGGAGAAAAGATGAGCAGATGCTCTAAGATCTCTCCCCCCAAATGAACAAATTCCATGCTACTGTGTTTTGAATGTGAAAACCCACAACGCCATTAAAAATATCCATCAATTTTAAGTAGACTAGCAAAAATTAAT
>JAAGNO010021299.1:0-13882 GCA_033439905.1 Ceryle rudis | reverse complement strand
TTCCCCGGGTTGGAAGGGTTGCTTTTGTTTTGTTTCACCCCTGCCCCCCTTGCTACCGCCCCCCCCCCCCCCGACTGAAAAGGCATCCTCTGTGATGTAAACATCCCTGCAAACTCTTGCTTTCCTTCCTCTCAGGCTGTTTCCCCTGATAGAAAAGCTCAGATATCTACGTGGAGAGGGTAACTGACAGAACAGCATGAGGCAGAAAATGTTGTGGAGGACAGTCTCCTCTACAAGATCTTCTTCAGTAAGGAGCCCGAGCAGAAGGGATAAGTTCACACCCATTAACTTGGATGCACACGGCACTTAAGAGTGCTGGACAAAGAAAGGCATGATACTTTTCCTTTGAAAGACAAAACAACTCCCAGCCACTTTTGCTGCTGTAGAAGTTGTGTGTGCTTAGGTGCATTCCCGTCCCACCAAACATTTACAGAGTCGTTTAAGTGTGTTGAGCAGGGTCACTGCTCGCATGGTGACTTCAAACACGTGTCCACACATGACTTACTTGGCTAGCAGCTATAGCAATTAAACAAGTTTTGCCAGTAGCTTGGATCGGCATAGTCTTTTTACCATTAAATAGGTCACAACATTGTTTTTTGATTTGTGCTCTTGTTTACCGGATTCTCTCACCGTGGTTGACAGACAGCCTGAAGGCACGATGTTGCAAAGGGGCAGTGGGACAGCTGTAGGTCCTCTTACCAGAGATACATCCCTCCTGTTCAGGCACAGAGCTACCGCTACAACGCCCTCTGCATCTCTGCAGGAGCCCCTGCACGGACAGATGAGAGGTGAGTGAGGGGAGGAGATGGTGTCGGAGCACGTTGTCCTCTGTGGCTTGGTGATTGTGCAATGTCCCCAGACAGAGACCTAAGCCAGGGCAGCTGTGCATTCGAGTGTCTCTGCACAAACACTTCCCCTTATTTTACCAGAATGCATCACATACAGGCTGTGCAGGAAACGGGATGTTAATAGATACGTGGTTATGTTGCGAAAAAACATGACTGTGTGAAATCACCACATTTGTTTATCTTACAGACTGGTCAGAAGAGACACCCCTCACCTCCTTTCACAGGTGAATGGAACAGGCTGTGCCTCCAAGAGTGACAAGGGGCAAAATGAGACCATCTCTCTCACCTCCCAATGGCAAGTGTTCTGACAGGAGTTGAGGAAGGATTATAAAACAGTCCAACAAAGGAGGAATGTTGCAATGGGCATTTTGAAATAAACCTGTTTGTGACGTGCAGTGACTGTGGTGATATTTATGCTGTGATTCATACTGGAGTGCAGGACTTGCAGTTTTATTCCGGACAACTTTTAGCATAGAAGCAGCAGCAAATACTGTTCCAACATTTGAGAATTAGAAGGCAAGCATCAAAGCTGCTCTTGGCTCCGGGACTGCATGGCTTGTGTAGGAGGTGGCTGGAGTACCTTTCCACTGCAAGGTGCAGCTTGCTTATAACTGACTCATGACAAACAGGGGTTTGCACAGTTGCATATCTCTCCATATTCACTCGCAGTATCTATGTGGTAACTGCAATTACAAGAAACTCTTAGCTGGCTTGTATCATACCATGCTAGAGCTCTTCAAGGATGCCCTCAGAAAGTCCTTTACATGACCTCCTGCTCCTCCTTGATGACAAGTCTGAACTTCTTTATCTGTGTCTATGCTAGATTGCAAGTGACAGTGTCTGCCTGTGTGTCTGTAGACTCCACACACCTACTGGAAGCCTCCTTACAGAGGGACATGCATGTTATTTGCTCAGTGCTACTGAATAGCAAACAGCTACAGCCAGCAAGAGGTCAGAGATGGTCACTACTTTGTATGCCTGGTTGTTGATACTGTTGTAAGACAGCTTGGGTGTCTGCTTTTAGAAACTCATAAAGTTCCAGTGGGCACCTGTCAGAGCTGCATATGGTAACATTGGAAAAACAGCTCTTCTGAGGAAATCAAGAGGTCAGGCTCCTATTTCTTTACAGGAACACAGCACAGAGTCTTCAGAATACAGAACGGCTCTCCCACTCCTGCCCTAAGACTACTGCTAAATATCTAGTTAGTGAAAATGCCTGGTTTACTGCCTATTTACCAGGGGAAAATGAGATCAGGAAAGGAAGTGTCTACAGATTATTTCTTCCAAGAAGATCTTTGCTTCGAACAAAATACTCAACACATGGACTTCTCAGTTCAATCCTCAAGGGTATTCAGTGTTTTTTCCTACAGGTGCTTAAAATACTTGAAAGCGCAGTGAAGAATCTTCACAAAGCTGGTTGGCTGACTCCTCTGCTTAGTGCTAACATTATTTTGTTGTTTTTAACCTGTACTCAACCACTGGCGCTACTTTTGAATTGTTAAAAAACACCACCCTTAAACACTTAAGAAAGAAAAAAGAAAGAAAGGAAAAAAAGCAGTTTGTTCAAATAGACAAATGCCTATCCAAAATCCTGAAAGAACTGCTTCTTGTCCAAAACCCCCTTGCTGACACTTTGCTCTTCTCACATATTTTTTTCACTCGAAGGAATTTTTGTTTCTTTTCATTTCCATTTCAGACAAGGAAGATTACTTTCTCTCTTAGTAAGTCAATGCAAATATATCTCAGATCCTAGCCGATGCTTTTTTTTTTTTTTTTTAACCACTGGAAAGGTAAAAGTTGTTCCTCTGCACTTTGGAAGTGGGTGTGTGAAAGCTAGTGTTATTCACACCTGAAGCAGTGACAGATTCCTTGCCTGTCCAAAACTTAACAGCTTTTCCCCACAGCCCAGCCTAGTCTGTCTTACTTGTTTATTTTGATGTGTCCTTACATTTGCTGTACACATGAAGAGAAGAGTCATTCACAAAAACAAATTCCCAAAGCCCTGCTGAATTAATGGGGTTTTCCATACATAGTAAATAAAAGACAAAACCTATGTAGTAAATAGAATGACAAATAGCTTTCTGTACTCCCTTTTATTACGTATACACACTGCTTAGAGAAACAGAGGTCCTGGAAATTGTACAAAGGGCTGTCCTTTTCCATTTACATGCAGCATGACCTTCCCAATCTGCAAATCATCCCCATCAGCTAGACTTCTTGGGGTGGTGCCTGGAGCGTGGCCCCTGCAGATGACCAAGGCTGTGTGTCAGCCACAGCATAGCATTCCCTGCTGCTTTGAGGGTGAAGAATGAATAGATTAAATTAACACCATTCTTCAGAAGCAGGATCACAGAACATCCTTTAAATTCATCAGGATTTGTTAAAATACTAGGGAAAGTGCTTTCTGATTCACATAGAGAATCAGCATGGTTTATTGGTTTGTTTTTTCAATGCTTTCCCAGGCAGAGTGACCTAGACTCAATTCCTAAAACCACCAAAAATATTTGGTGTGAAAGAAACAGAAGACTGAGACTAGATTTGTAACAGTACTTTGATTTTTAATTACATTTGTTCATTATATAGATTTAAGCAGCAGCATTTATAGCAGCTGCTGCATATCTGTACATTCAGGTGTTGTTTTCCTTCTTTTCTGACTGGACGGAAAACGACAAACCGAAAATGCCAATAGACTAAAAATATCTGGTTGGTATAATGAGAGATGAAAGGGGTCAGATGACACACAGATCAGTTTTACTCAGAACTATTTAATGGCAAGCAGTACCATATTTCTTCTTTCTGTTTTGTGTCTTTCTATCCACATCTCCAGCTACCCTCTCTCCTTATAGTGTTTCTTCTGTTGCAGCATGTAAAGCCCAGGTCCTAGGTGGTATGAGTGGCTAGGGTGCTATGGTCCACATCGACATCTCTGTAACAGTGCTGTAGGACCACAGCATGGCCTGTAGAGCTCTAAGAAGTTTAGCAAAAGTAATGGTCACCTGAAGGCATAGAGCTCCTATGGCACCGAGAGTTTTTAACTAGTTTTAGGCACATTCCCTGTGCTGACCCTCAGCCCAGCCCTTGTAAGCAAGGCAGTGCTATTATCTGCTTGCACACCGCAGTGAGGTGAGGCAAGGATGGACTCTGTGACTTCAGCAATGCCACAGGAATCCTGTGGCACAGGCAGGGACACAGCAGACTCCCTTTTCCTTGCTTCAGTACTAACCTTTCCTTCATCACCAGATAGACCAGAATTAGCCCAGAGAGAGCTTGAGGAGAGAAGGAAAGAGCTATGGATGTTGCTCTTCATTTGCTAGCAGGAGTAAATCAAATCATAATTCCCAGCACTTCAGGGATGGCTGTGAGTTAGGAGAGGTCAGTCCCACAGTGGTGCACTTGCTGTGTTGCCCTTTCCTCCAGAACAGAGCAGAGCAGAGCAGGTGTAATTAGTGCTCAGGGCTGGCTGTCCTGCTTAAACATCCCCCAGCATACAAACTCTACCACGTCCCATTTGCCAGTGTTTCTGGATTTCTACTGGTTCCCTAGAAGAGGGTAGAACACTGTTTTAATTTACACTGATCTACCAAGGGCCACTCATAACTGGACAGTTTTACCAGAGCTTGTGGAAATGCTTTTACCTGAAACAAATATTGAAATTTCAATATTTAACCTTTATAGTATAAAGTTTTACAGGTTTTGAAACTTTATGTCTGTGGTTTACCAAGCAGTTTAGGCTGATTTGAATCAACATTACTACTGAAAAAAGTTATTCTGGACCTTCCATCTCCTGTGATTTCTCATTCGTGCTCTAAGTGGTTGCAGCAAGCTCAGTGGGCTGCAGACAAAGCCTTCAAAACAAAGCGATAGCTTCCTGCTGGATCAGTGATCTGAACTGGATGAACACGCCGGGTACTAGTGTGAGCCCAAAAGACTGCAAAGCAAGGGTGGAGAGGACAAGACTTCCCGTTTCAGTGCAACACAGCTTTAGGTTAGCTTAAATGGGAAAATGGACTGTCCAATCTTACAGTGTTGAGACTAGAGTGCTGACTGAGATATGGCAGAACTTGGTTAAAGTCTCTTCTGTGTCAGGGTGAGGAGGGATTCAGACCAGCCAGCATCAAATTTGCCTACTCTTACATACACAAACTCTCTGTTTATCTTTCTCCATTGTTTCAAAAATATGCTAGATTAAAGATAAAAGGAAGAAAATGTAAAATGTCAGAAACACAGAAGTTGCTGCAAAAGGGTATCTCAGCCCTGTCAGCTGCCCTGAGTGTAGTTATAAACACACATGCACCCACACATACCAACTATCCTGCAAATAAGAGACGTCAGCCTTGGACAGATTTGCTGATCACCTGCCAGCAGTTGCCTAACCAAAATATATGGACTAAGGCTTTGAACTGTGGCTATTGGCCAGAAGAGCACCTGCTGCTCTCTCTTGGCCCCAAACCCGTAGTTACGTTATCTGCTGTGTGCTTAGTTTTGTTTACTGTTTTCCACTAACCTCTACTGTTCTTTTCTTTTCCAAGAGAGTTTAGATAAAGCTGAATACAGCACTTAATAAGCTGGCAGAACTAGACAACCTCTTGCAATAGATACAAAGGGTATCTTCCAGAACTAGAATGTACAGGGCTCTGCAGGAATCCACAGATCATGGGCTAGCTTTAGAAAGAATGGTTAATCTTGTTTTCCACATGCCTTCTTTACCAGGACTATGGAAGAACCAGGGCCTCTCTCTCCCAAGACCCTGGCTGCATCACAGGGAGTAATGCAAATTTGTCACTGCCTCCTGATGCCGTTTAAAACTCTCTCTGCTCCTTACAGAAAGCAAAGGTGAATGCCATCAACATGTTTTCTCATTTGGCTATTTCAACCCTTAATTATGCCCTTCTTATTTTCCAAAATGTTTTCTTTGCTCAGATCCTTGGACCTGGCAAGCCCAGATAGGCTTCAGGTAACAGAGGTTAGGAGGAATACACCTGGCTTCCCATATTTGAAACTGTCCCTGAAATTTGGTGCCTGAATAGACTGAAAGTCACAAGGAAGGATTATAGCTATTTATGATATAGTAGAGTCAGATAGCTTGTGAAATTTGTTCCCCATGCAAGAACACCAACCCTTTTTTGACCCTAGACTCTAATTGTGGTCCTTGGCATCCGAACACTGCACCTTTGATCAACAGCTACTAGTACATAACATCCTCAACCATTTGGCGAAGTCAAGAAGCCACTGATTTCACACATTTCCTTATTTTTCACTTTCCCATTCTGCTTTTATTACCAGCCCCCTTTCATATAATTAATAGAAATAGCTGGAGATAACAAAGAATATTAAAGAAAGTCTCTCTCTCCCCCTCTCATTCCTTGTGTCTACATGTGGGGAGTCCATGACAGTCCCTTGACCATGTCAACTACTGTATCTGCTCATCAGGAGTAAGATGGTGACATTCCTCCTGGATAATGATGGGAAACATGGAGACAAACATGTCAAGAGTCTGAACTTGTATCTACGGTAATACTGTATGCCTGTGTCTGTAAATAATTTTTACTGCAACGTGATTTGGACAACATCTCTCATCAAGAGTTGGACTGATTCAAACACTAACAAAAGGAAGGACATCCTCACAATTAAGCATGTGTCAGATGAAAACTAAGTGGCAGAGGCAGTTTAATAGCCTAGCACCACACCCTGCTTGATGGCAACAGAACACGTCAAGGAGTTGCTGTTGTTGGCAGTGCTAATGGAGGCCTTGTCGGAATTACAGAAATGTGCACCTACACAGTGTATCTTCAGCTGGGATTTGTAAGTGTTGGGAAGCATCCTCTGGTCCACAGTAGAATGTTTTCTGCTCAGTAATGACAGGAAACATTTGTACTCAGCAGAAGATGGAGTCAGACTCTCGTTCAGCATGGGGGATGGTGCTCTTGGACAATGTTTCCAATGGGCAATTCCAGACCAATTTTTTAATAGTCATATTTCAGAATATAGCACAAATCAGTTATACTGCAAACTTTTCAGACCTTGTTATGTTACCTAGGTTTGAAAAAGACAAATGACTTTACTTGGCGGTTTTTTTCTTAAGACTGGAAGTTGCAGAAAGAATAAAACCAGCTTTTTGCAACCAAAATGACCTTACTTCACCTGATCTTTCAGCTTCTCAAAATCTTCATCAGTACTGTTTGCCCACTTTACTTTTTGAGGCTCACCTCAGCTGAATAAACATGTGGAGTTGTGGGTAGATAACAGGAGTAAGGCAGAGAAATGTAAGCCCTTGAGTTGGACTGAGAGCAGGTCTGCAGGTCAGTTCCTCCAAGCCATGTGTGGAAATTTTGGCTTCAATTTATGCAAAATGTGGCTCTGGGCTTGGTAGATATAAAGAATAAGGTTGCAGTGGCATAAGAGGTCCTTGCAGGTCTGCCTACCTGTAGAAGGAACCGCAAGCTTGATGCCTACTACATGCACATGGATCTATAAGACACTAAAGACCTGTTAGGGAGGGTAGTCTTCATTCATTTCTATTGTGCAGAGGTATAAGGAAATCATGACTCCACTGTGGCAGTTGCTACGTAGATGCACAGCAGAGCTGTGGCTCCAGACTGATAGTGCGTTGAAGGAGGTTCTTCTATCAGGTTTTGAAGCTAATTCTTCTAATGACAGAAACAATTTGCATATTACTCTATTTACCAAAGTAACAGTCTGTGGCAGTCTCTATTAGTAGTTTATATAGGTAGCAAATTGCTGCCAAAGGTTATGTTTCTCCATTGGGGAATTTTTTTTTTTTAGAGATTTCATTGAAACCACATCCTAAAAACAATGTGGACCAGAGATAGAGATGATAAACACTTGTTGAAAACATGTGGTTTACATTTGTATAGAGGTTGGCTTTACGTCTGGGAATGAAAAAGGGGAGTCCAATGAACACTGAACGAGGCAGAAACTTTCCCCTTACTGCTTAATGCAGCAGTATTGGGCTTTCTACAACTACAATCAAATGTGAAACCTGAATTTGGTGAGATCTCTTTATGCTTATGAAACCTGTTCCTGAGCTCACTAGTGCAATGTGTAAGATGCTTCAAGTCAATCACACCATAAAGAAAAGCATAAAACAGTTGCCCCTCTATTCAATGGATGTGATATCTGTTTGGCATTTGCTGCTAAAGCTGCAGATGGGCAATTCAGAGAGGTAACATTCATACTGTATGGCTGAACTATGCTGGAATCAGGAGTATGGTTGGACTAATAGTAGAGAGAGTGGCCCTGGAACCATCGTGTTTATCTGGCCAGTGACAGCAGCCACCACATCTATTGACTTTGACCTGTGCTCTTCCTCTCTGCAATACCTGACTCACGTGGTGCTGCAGATGGCATTTCACATGAGAGCAATGTAGCACCCTTCCCTGCGGTGATAATTTAAAGCAGAAAGGCAGGTCTGGTGAGGGAATTCTGAAACTGTTGCACTAGAATAGAAGACGAACATTTAAATAACTGAATATCCTTACTGAAGAACAGTGCATAAAGCAAGCCAGAATTTCTCTCTGACGCTTAGGCTTTTCTTGGTGGCTGTGGGAGTGCCTACAAAGCTTTCCTAGCCTTGATAGTAAGAAATAGGATAAGTACATGGTGCTAGGTCATGGCTGGGGAAGTAGTTCCTCCTGTAACACTCCCTGACCTTCTGCTGAAAGATACTCTCCCTGTTAGAAAAAACAAGGACTGGGCCATGGAGCATGAATGCTAAATTGGGAGGTCACTTGATGGCTTTGTGTTCATGCTTTACACCCATCCTCTACACCTAAACTGATACCAGTAGAATAGGTTCCTTTTCATATTTCCCTGAGGTGGCAGCAGCAACTGCTTTAGAAAGCACTTCTCAGCCAGGTAGTAGTACCTGGAATAAAAAGGTCTGGAAATCATTCCCTTCCCAGCAGCACTTCCAAGCTCTGGGCCTTGATTCAGTTCCTGAAGCATACATGGAAAGTGTGTTAATCCATTAATTTAAACATTCACGAAGCTCTGTTCTGAACTTCTATAAGCAGACTGATAACTGCAGGTCACTGCCTCCAGCTTCCTCTGAAACGTTTATTGGCTCTTGACTTCCAGGTCTAACAGCTGCAAGCAGTATGTCATTTTGACTGTAAGCAACCAAGGAAATTTAGCCCATCTTATCTCAGGCTAATTTTGTTATAGTGACTCACCCTCTTCCACAATTTCCAGGCTAATTGCAACAACATTCTCCAGCTGCCAACACAATCCCCAGGGGTGCACAGAATATTTTGATTCAAAGTGTTCTAGTAGTAGAGGTTGGTGGTTTAGCTCCTAATGTATAAATCACAGAACTGAAAAAAAAAAAGCTTTTAAAGGGTGGAAATGCCTCCAAAATATCTTTCCTGCTTCTTCTTCAGATACATACCTTCGGAATGATGAAACAGTCCACACAATAGACTTAAGAAGGTAGAATCTGCTTCTGTCCTGTAGGCTTTTATGTGCATTGACACACTATCTTCGGCACAAAATTCAAGACCTGTACCCTCTGTTTTCTACAGTAATAAAAGCTTTGTTTTAGCAGTAGTTGATTGCACTCAGCACTCTGCAGAATATTTTTTTTTTCACATTTGCAACTAACAGAACTTAAAAAAGATGCTGATACTACAGAGTTGTACTGCTTTAAAGGTTAAATTAGTGATATCAAGATTTGCTCATGTTATTGTAATGTTCCCAGCAGATGACCCTTTGCTCTGCACTCCCCTTTGCTGAGCTGATTTACTCTGCTACATACATTTTGGCTTTGTAAGCAGTCCTGTGTAGGGGTGTGCAGTTAAGACTGATTCATCTCTAAGGGGAAACAGGCTGTAATGATCCAAGTATACTTCTTTGTGGCCAGGCTTAAATAGCAGACTTTGCAATGCAATGAGCAGCTCAAAGAGTGAAGCACACAGTGACTCAAAAAGTCATAGACATGTGATCTTTTAACAGCATTAGCAGTCCAACCCCCCTAACACAAAATCCCTCCCTTCTCTCCCACATTTCCCCGGAAACAGCTTTGAAAATCACAACTTTATCTTCCCTTCCATGTGTACCACACGCTAGTGCCTCACCCAGTCCTTATGCACTCATGTAAATTCTAGCCCCTTTGACGGGTAACCCCCCGCACCCCACCCTCAACTGCTATGATGCTGCAGAAACATCCTGGCTACATTTCCAACACATACGGCCTGAAGCTTCTTGAAGCCAGTTACACTTAGCTATGACAATGCCTGAGTCTGTAGGGAAGATGCCTCATTGAGCTGTACTCTTCGGATCCCATGCAGACATGAGGGTCCATATTCCTGAACCTGGTCACAGAGACTCTAGAAATGCCTGAACTATTGCAGCAGGTGCTGCGGTGTTTCAGCAGGAGCAGGAAGTATGGGCTGGCAACATCTCTGCCAGGAAACCATGTAAGGTGCAGTATGCCTAAGTGTCCGCTCCTGTTGAAGGAGTTCATTCAGCATGGGATTCTTCCTGGTCATCACTAGGAGGTATGAGTGCATATTACTTGTGTAGGTGTCCTAGGCTTAGTGACAAGAAGATCCAGAGTTTGGGCAAGACAGCCCATGTTCTCCCTGTCTCAGGGCAGAGTTGCAGGTACATCCAAGTGACAACATGGTTGCATTCTGAAGAATGATCTTTAAATATGCATGTTTTGGATTTGGACCTCACACAGGTTAGTCTGGCTGGTGCAGAAATGATAGGTCAATTTGCTTAATATAAACCTGAACCACGTCCATCAAGATCTGCCTTTGAGCCACCATTAGCTGCTGGCCCCACTGTTCCTGTAAAGCTTGCAGCATAACCACACAGAGGAAGACTATCAGTACTCTTCTATATACAGCTCATCTGACTTCTGGAGACTAAAGACTTCTACCTGCAAAGTCTGAGTCTGGGCTGCAACCCTTTTGAAAACCAAGTACCTCAGACACTGGTAAAACTGATTTTTTTTCCTCATTTCTACCCACTACTTTGCTTTCCAAGTCAGAGAAAGAGTGAAAAGATATAGGAGTGAATCTCTGGACCTGTTTAAATTCTTTTTGTGACTCCCTAGACTGAGTTCTACAAAAAGTCAAATAGAAATAAATTTTAATACTGTACCTAGTGTTTTCAGGCCACCTTCAAGGAAGCTACTGCACTGCTCTATCTACTCTGACCTAAAGAAAAGTTTCAGCTAACAGCATGCTTCATTTCCTTTGCTTGGAGCTATGACTTGGGCATTACTCCTCCATTTCACTGGCAAAGCTGCAACACAGCATCTTTGAACACAAAGGTTGCAACGAACTAACAGGTAAACTTATTTGGAGTGGGCAGTATCAACAGCACAGGTTTAGGACCTGGAATTGGTTCCAACACAGCTCTAAGAGCTTCACCATTGCTCTTTCTAGAGACCTGACAGTTGAGGAAATTGTGTTGTCTCCTTTCTAAGTCTCCTGGCTCTGTCAATCTCTTGATATTTGGGAGTTGCTAAACCACTGCAGTTTCCTAAGTCTTTCTTGAGCATTTGAATCACAAGGATCCGAAAACCCGTGGCTGTCTCCAGTTTACAAACCTTTACGGCAAGAAGAATCCACCCAAGGTCACCTCTGGATGCCCTTCTCATCCCACCCTCAAAATAATTTCCATGTAGCCACTTAGCTGCTGTGGCTTTCCAAACTCACCCATCAGGTCAGTAGCAACGTCTCCCACAGAGCAGTATGAAACACCTTCCTACACTATGCATGCTGCTGCATGACAGGGAGAAAAGACTCTTTTTGGAAAAATGGTTTGCACCAAAATGCTCACTTCCTGCCTATCTTCTTCTTTTGTTTTCTTCAGAATTTGAGTTCAGATGTCAATAACATACATTTCTAAACTGCATGATCATCTGTAATCCATCTTGGCCTTGAACAACTGTATTGCAAGCTTCAGAGTTTATCTATATTATGGATTTTGAACATTGTGTCTAATCTGCTTTATCCTCAGAATTATGTTTCAGAAACTCTCCTCTGAAGCTACAAAGAAGTAAAAGGACTGTCTCCAAATGGGTAGTATTCAGATACGCTTATTTCACTGGCATGAGCTAAGCTTAGCATGTTCCTTGCACGAGCTACATATAATTTAAATTTATGTCTGAAGTTTTTTGAACTTTGAAAGACTCTCATTTCTGGAGTGAGTCAGGCAGCATTTGTGGATTCTAAACAGTTCTAAAAACTGTGGAATAAAGCTCTGCTCCTAGTAGCTTTCACAAAGGAAAACAGGAAATCAAGAAAAGTGATGAACCAAAGGGATGACCACTTGTATAACTTTGCTAACCTTTTTTTAGTCAAAATTGTCATTTAGGACAATGATGATTTTTTTTTTCATCAGTGGCACATGATTTATAGGAAAGCAATCCAAAGCTGTAGTATGACTGTGATTCATTTTCCTGAAATTATTACCAGGAAAACTGTAAATGACGCAATATGCTGTGACTCCCATTCAAAGATCCATCATAGCATCCAGTAAGTAATATATACTCCCTGCATTTTACAGCAAATGGGAGCAGAGAATTGTGAAGAACATGCTGTTGGGAGAAGAGGGAAAAAGAAAAAAAAAAAAGAAAACAGAAAAAAAGAAAGAAAAAGACTACTGCGTGAGTGTTGGTAAGTCAATGACACATCTCTGAGTGCACATAAAGCACCTGGGGAGGCATGCAGTGCCACTTTACCACAAGCAGTGCAGAGGTGAAATAAATTCCAAACTGGCAGACACCACTGACAGCCCTGCACTGGAAAAACATCTAACAGTAGTCTGCCCAACACCAGCCTCACTACAACGTCCTTTCAGGTAGCTGTAGAGAACAGTAAGGTCTCCACTCAGCCTCCCTTCAAGCTAAACAACCCCAGCTCCCTCAGCCTATCCTTATAAGATATGTTCTCTGATCACCTCACCAGCTTGGCTACCCTCCCGTGTACTGGCTCCAGCACCTCAGTCTTTCTTGTACTGTGGTGCCCAAAACTGGACACAGTACTTACAGGACTTGTGATACCCGTCCCACTCCTCTGCCATCACACCGACTCAGTGAAGGTAACTCCAAGTCTGATGCCTGAGGAACAGGCCTAAAGAAACCATCTAGAAAAACATAAAGTCTTATGAGAAAGACCCCCCCTCCACATAGAGGATAAAAGCTGCAAAACCTGGGATCTTCTCAGAGCAACACTGAGCAGTGGTGGGAGATGTTGACCTCAGTTCATTAGAGGCAGACTATCAGAGTACAGACACCTCAGGGCAGGAGGGCTCATTAAACATACTTCTCATTGAGGACTAGCCTTTAAAAAAAAATTAACAAAGTAGCTCAGTGATGCCCAGGAAAGGATTTAATAAGGCAAGGGTAAAATAGGCAAAGAGAGCCAGTTGGAAATGGCAACTAGCATTTTAAGAAGAGTGTGTTTAATTCCTGTGCAGCATACACAGGGAGGAGGTATTGTTCAGAACTGCCTGCAGAGTGCCACAGAGAGACTGTGCAGCAATGCTGAGCATTTAAATAAGCAGCAGAAGCACAGTCCCTCCTGTGATGAGGTCCTTTTTAACCTAAAGGATCATTATGGCAGCACAGGCTCTAATGCAGTCTTCTCCCCCTTTGCAACACAGAATAATCTGGAGGATTCCTGATGACAGACTGGCATCTGCTGTTTTGGTTCGCATTGTAAACAAACACAAAGGAAAAGCTATGTAGCAAACCACTTTGGCTTGCCATTCATCACAATGAATGCAAATCCCTCTTCTGCACAGGGACCACCTCTGAAGAAGACAAATAACTAAAACATTCCTCCAGCATACTGAGAAATCCCCCTGAACTGAAACTGGAGGTTCCTGGAACTTGGGAAGCCAGGCACTGCCTCTCTGGGACTGCAGCTGTAAGGAGAAGAGAAGTTTTGGTCCTTTTCAGATACAGAATATGAACAGCAAGGATGCAACAAGCAACAGTTTATTTGTAGAAAAAATCCTTTAAAATTTTACTACATTGTAAGATTAAGGAAAAAAATAGT
>JAAGNO010021296.1:0-24942 GCA_033439905.1 Ceryle rudis | reverse complement strand
TTCGGTACTGATTTTGTATATATTTGTACATATTTTATATTATTATTATTATCTTTATCATTAAAGCTGTTCTAGTTTCCTTTTCTAATCGCTAAGTCTCTCTCCCTTATTCCCTTTCTCTTCCCCTTTGAGAGGGAGGGGGGTTAACAGAGAGTGTCTGTTATAGGGGCCACCCTGACCCTAAACCGTGACACTAAGGCATTTCCCATATCTAAATATATATTTTCATTTAAGAGGTGTATTTTCATTTAATAGTGGCCACCGCACTATTAAAAGTGTCTAAGATGACCCCAACCTTGCTGCGAGCACCAGGCTAGAGCAAACAGGAAGACAGCCTGATGGAGCACTGGCAAGCACTGAGAAGTATGGCAAGGGAAGAAGGACAGAGCATCCAAGGGCTGCAGTACCCAGAAAAACAGACAAAAAGGAAGCGTGGCCAGTTCCTGTCAACACAACCTCCGTGCAAGAGCATGTAGGCAAGAGCTCAGGCATTTTGCAGAGCTTGCTCCCAGGAAACAGTCTAGCCCAGAAAAGCAGAGGGAAACTCAAACACCATCATTTTTACCCTGAAAATACCTCTGTGGCTAATTGGCATGGCACAGCATTTTCAAAAGCATCAAAGCTGGGCTTAGGAGCTTTACCTGTCCCTGAAGAGGTGTAAACTTCTAGGCATTAAATCACTCTACAAATTCCCTCTGGACTTAAAAGTCACTTTGGTGACTCATGACAGGAGGCTGCTATTTCTGGGCCATTTAATGGCAACCCCATGGAGCCAGAGAAGGGAGACCAGAGGGACACAAGCCTTTCCTTGCATGAGAGGGTGATGGTTCACAACCTGCATGCAGGGAGTCCCCCCTGCATGGAGATGGTTTTGCTGAGACCTGGCTGGTCCTGGGCACCCCTGGGATCCTGGGGACCGCTCCAGCCCTGTAGGAAATGGCTGGAGATGGCAGGCAACTAAGATGAGGCAGTCCTGAAGATTTCTTTGAACCAAAGGACTTTATCCTCTAATGCCTTTTCCATAATGAGTGACATCAAAATTATCTCTCATGGTAGCTAGTTTGTGTGTCAGTGCATGCTCAGTGCTGCCATTTGCTCATAAAGAGAGCTTCTTTGGGAATTTCTAAATGTTCTCATAAATACATTACCTTGCTCACAGGTCTGCTCCCCCATGAACAGCAACACAACCTCAATTAACTCTTCTAGCCCTTGGTGCCCTCCGTCTCTCTCCCACCCTGCTGATATTTCTTTTTTGATAGGTTTTATTGTGCTCAGGAGAATCCCACTATTGCAGGCAATGTATGACAGCATGGCTGTCCTGAGAGTCACTCCTATTTGATGGCTGCAATATTTTTTTACTTCTTTTTGAAACAGTCCTTCCTCTGCCTTACAGGTTTTTCCCCTCAATAACCCAAAAACCTCTTTCAAGAAAGATACAAGCTGACACAGTTGGTTGGTGTCAGGAAAACTGTCAGTTACTGCATAGGCAGAAATCAGCCTTTTGGGAGATGCAATACATTATTCATCATCTTCCGAAGATGATCTAAAGGTCAGGCTATTTTGGCTTCAAGGTGGATAAGATATGCACTCAGCCTTATGGACTGGCTAAGGTTCCTATACCTGGAAGCCTGAGGTATTACACAAGGTGCTTGCAACAGAAACCTGAAAAGCAAAGATGGGTTCATAGCTTTGCAGGTCACTGTTGCGGGATCAGATAGCTATTTATGGGTTTTTGGAGACACCCTCAGTCTACCATGTTGAGAGAATATCAGCATTTCAGACACTTCAGGCTTTGTGAAAAGGTAATGCTTTTTCTGTTTCACTGCTGAGGGACTAGAGTTTTTACCATTTTTGTCTCCTAACTTTTAGGTCTGTGTAGTCAGAGAATACGAGTCTAACAAATCCTCATCTTAAAAGACAAATATATGAATTCAGTCTAAAGCGTCTACCTGCCAGGGCCAACATGCCAAGACACCCAAGGGCAGTCAAGGTAGGGCAGATGATGCCTGAACTCTCAGCTTCTGCTGTCGGGGTTGGATGTTTTAATTTTCCTGATGCCCAGTTTCCTAGGGGTGCTCAGTGCTCTGGGACTTTTGACAGTTGTCATATGGTCAGTCACTCCTCAGACATGCTTTTGACCGGTATTCAAAGTATCTCTGGGAGCTGTTTGACATTATGGGAAGTTTAAAACATTTCCATCTTAAAAACAAAATATAATTACCTAGTTTGGTAGAAGCTTTTAGGGTGCTGTATAAATCTATATAAAGAAAAGATACAAAATCAATAAAAAATATATAGATTTTCTGTATCTGGGATTTAAAAAGACAATGACTGAAAGACAATTGGTTCCAGCATAACTATTACCCAGTAGAAATACTGTTTGCACCCAGGAAATACAAAGCATTTCCTCATACCTCCAGAAATACCCAGTGTTCTCCATCTGCTCTGACCCTGCCTTTTTTTTTACTGGTAAAGATAGCTACATCAGATTAGATTAAACTGGACCAGATTCTCACATCCAAAAGTGTGCTGCTCATTCACTCTGCAATATACATTCAATTAAAAGGACTAACAGGTACAAGCAGAAAGAGAAACACAGGCCAGTAAGTCTAGCAATAGTGTAGAATAATGTTTCTTTTTCTTCCACTTGAGGAATACCAATACAGTGATTTTTTTCAATTGTTTGAAAAAAAGACTGTAACACCATAGACTGCTTATTGGTCAAACTGCAAAAGTTCTGCAATTTTAATTGCAGTCATTAACTGTCACTGTCCTGTGTTGTTCCCTATAAGCTGTATCTGGGGCTTTGCTGGGCTGGCATTTTCCAGGCTGTGCAATGCTCACTGTGATGCTGTGAATGGTGGCTTCTACAGTAGTAGCAATCATGCTGCACAGGGATCTTCACTTGCTCCTTTTATCTTACTTGAAGGCTGGTTTGTACATCCATCAGCTTCAGCCGGGTTTGTGTTTGATCTACCAATTGATCTTGAGGTCTGCCATTAGCGTCAGTTTATAAACTATCCTGTTTGGATTTGGTTGGTGATATAAAACATAAACACAATACTGTTCCTGCTCTCTGCATGGTTAAGTGCAAAGCCCACCTGACTATGATGGAAAATGCAACACACACGCACACACATGTTAATACCCTTCACTGAGGGTGAAGGGCATTAACGTGTCCCAAATCCAGACTCAGAAACATTCTGAATATCTTGGAGTTTTGCTGAGGACCACTCAGCTGTCCCCAACCATCAGGTGCAGACAGTAAGAGGGGCTGGGTGCCAGGGGGAGACCCACATAATGAATTACCTGGTGCAGAGTTCAGCTGGTCAGGCAAGGACTGTAATGAGCTGCTCTGTATTTGAAATGACATATAATTTTCTGGCTCGCATGTGGGACAGGCACCAACCCCACCATGCTGTGATATGCCCTGGCACACAGCACCCTACCTAGCTGACACCCAACAAGGGACTTGGAAAAGCTTCATTCAGTGCCTTCTTTGACTTTCAGTGGCAAGGTTTCAGCCCAGTTCCACAGACTGAGGGAGAGAGGCACTCCCCACAGTACAGGAGGATCAAGCTAGGGGCTACAGTGGTAATCTGCATACATACAAGTCCATGGAACCAGATGGGATGCACCAGAGGGCTCTGGGGGTGATGGCCAATGTTACTGTGAGGCCACACTCTTTCATTTCTGGACCATCTCAACAGAGGTCCCTGATGACTGGAGAAAGATGCCTGCCTTCAAAAAAAAGCAGAAAGGAGAATATGGGGAAAGACCAGATGTTCAGAGTCAACCCTGTGTCTGGCAAAATTATGAAGCAAGTCCTGAGGGACTCTGTGTCCATGTCATGAAGGACAGGAGAGTGATTGTGAATAGCTAGCACGCGTTCTCCAAGGGCAAAGTATGCCTGACCAGCCTGCCTGCCCTCATGATGGAATGAGCAACGCACTCTGCAGGGGTGAGGAGGTCAGTGGATGTTTCTTCCCCTGGCTTTAGCAAGGCTTTTACCACATAACATATTCCCATAACACCCTTGTAGGCAAACTGAGACGGTATGGGCTGAATGGATGGACTACAAAGTGGGTGAAAAAACGTCTGTGTGCTCAGGATCCAGAGGGAGTGGTCATGGATTCAGAGTCCACCAGGCCTCCAGCCTTGGGGTCAATACTGGGACCAGAACTGGTTTTTACCAATATCACCTGCATAATGGGAGATAACACATACTCAGCAAGTTCATGGGCAATGTCAAACCATGAGGGGGTCATTACCCTGGAGATCAGGGCTGCTGTTCAGAGGGACCTGAACAAGATAGAGAAATGGGGTAACAGGGGAGCTCAGCACGGACGGATGTGAAGTCCTGCACCTCATCTAGAATAACTCCCTGCAACAGTGGGGACCTACTGTCTGGGCAGCAGCTCTGCAAAGAAGGACCTATGGGTCCTAGTGAGCAATGGGTTGCACACAAGCCAGCACCGTGCTCCTGCAGGGATGAAGGCTAACTCCAGACTGTGTTGGATGAGCAAGTATATAACCAGCAGATTGAGGGAAGTGTTCCTTTCACTGTTTTCAGCAGTAGCAAGACTGCACCTGGGGTATTGTGTCCAGTTTGGGCTTCTCAGTGCAAGAAAGATAAGAATATAATGAAGTAAGGGCAGAAGAGGGTCACTAAGATGGTTAGAGGACCAGAATGTGATGTGTGAAGGAGACCTAAGGGAACTGGGTTTATTTAGCCTGAGAAGACTGGAAGGACAAGAGGCAGCAGTCACAAGGTTCATCAAGGGAAATCCTACCTGGATGTAAGTAAAAATCTTTGTTGTGAGAGGCGAGTCAGACATGGGAGCAGTGGCACAGAGAGGCTGAGGAACGTGCATTCCTGAAGATTTTCAAAATCACCCTGGTAGCATTTTATCTGCCTGCTACTAATGCTACAGCCTCTCCTGCAGGGACTACAAGAAATAAACATATTTACCTGGCTCATTCTGTAATGTCTAGCTGGAGCCAAAGCAGCAAAAAGTACCATTTACTGAGTGGAACACCTGAACACATCTTAGGAACTGTGACTGTCCCAAAGGCAGCATAAGGGCAGGAAGGTGAGTACCTAGGGCGGTGGCAACACTCATTACCTTGGTATGGGACTTCATGAAATGATTGAGAAAGCTGCTAGTGGACACAGTTTAGCTGGAATTTGGCCTGGAGTGAATTCGACAACAAAAGCCTGTAACATCAAAGCTTTCCTTTCAGGGTCAATTTACACCCTCAAATTGTCTGTTGTCTGACAGCTCAGTGCTGAACAGAGAGCTTTTGCTTACCTCCAAGGAACCAAATCCTCTCCTGCTTGTCCAACTCCCTGGTCCCACCACTTCTTCTGCTCCAGCACTCAGCAGCCCCTGCTGTCAGCTGCCCGGGGTGTCCAGAGATGAGCAGCAAAGAGCAAGAGCTACAGGGAAGGAGCAGGACCTGCCCCTTTCTGAAGTGTTGAGCTGCTAGATTGGCTCAGCCACCTCCTGTCACCTCCTGCCATAGGGCCAGGTGGGAGGGAGGGAGAAGGAGATAATAGAGCTATCTTCCTGCAAAAGACAATCCTGCTATTGGAAATGCACAAGACCAAATTTCCCTAACAAAGTGCTGGCAAGATCACTTGAATAGGCTCAGTGTGGAAGAGATTCCCTGGTACATGGTGGCTGCAGATGTAGCAGCAGCTCTCCCTGAGTGCTCACTCTTCCTTGCCACTGAAAATGCCAAGACAGGCACTGGCTGCTCTGCTTGGTCTCTGACCAGTGGATTGCAGGGTGCTTTTATCATCCACAGAGGGGAGGTCACTGACTGTGTTCCCTCAAGTGCCCAGAAGGCCAAAACCACAATTTCCAGGTGGATGTTTTTCCTTCATCTACCTAAGGCCAAGGAAACAGGATCTGCAGCTATCTAATGTTGCCTGGCATAGAGACTGGCAAGGGGAGATTACTGACTAACCATTTGTTTCTACATAAAAGAAGCTAGGAAAATAAACGGGTCAAATTGTATTTCTGTTTCATGCATCAGAGCCTAGAAAGCTGCTTTCCTACCACTGCTGCAAATCAATCCTTCCTAAGTTTCCTGGCTTGGTCTCCAAATCACTTAGCTTTGATTATTTCAAGTTCCACTGTATTGCCTGTCATGTCTTGAGGACATGGGATGAAAACCGTAAGTCCTACAGTGCAACTGCTCACTTAATTCCTCGTGTGTCTTCCCTGTTGATACATAGCAGTGATTGGCAACAAATCTATATATAGTAGAGCACTGCAGCCGAGACACAATGGCTGTATTCAGCATGCATACATGATGAAGTCAGCAATGGCTGTTTAATTGCATCATGGGAAATGAGGGGAGAAAAGAATTGGAAGAAAAAAAAAAGAAAGGGGGCCCCTGGCCCCTCCACTTTACATAATTTCCTTCACTGCCAGATGGGAACGCATGGGAATGCCGGCCTCACATCTCAGGAGCTCCCTCCCCAAAGCCTGGCATGGCCACATCTGTTTCCATGATTTCCTACGCTTTTGATCTTCTTCACCTGCCCTGCACCCCACCACCTTGGGCAAGCTTCCTGAGATGCTGATACCACCATTTGATTTGGCTTCCTGAGGCTTACTCCCTCCTTCCTTATTTTTACTTCTTTGGCTCTCAGTAGCATCCAAAGGCCGGTAGCTGTGAAACACCAACGAAGGGTAGTGTCTGCACTGCGGAGACCACACAAGCCTCTTGGCTGCTTTTATTTAAACACATGAACATCTGTACTGCTGGGCAGTGGTTCACAAAAAGGGCTGTCAGGCTCAACTTAACTCCACTGTGGTTGTGTGGTTAGCAAACAGAAGATAGACAAACTTTTCTTCCCAGCAGCCACCCACCATCGGGAATGTACCTGGTTTTTATTTGAAAGAAGAGACAATACCCTACTTTAATAAAGTGAAAAAGGGAAAAGAGTGACAGCATTGCCCCCTTTGAGACCTACAGCATCAACCAAATCAGCAGCTTTAAAATTTCCTGGAATCCCTGCCTTCCCTTTAAATTTCCCACTCCTGCAAACAGGACCCATGATATCGTTCATTTTAAGAAAGATTCCCTTTGTCTTATCCTCCAGCCTATTTATAGCTCCTGTGGTGGAGGTATACTGGGAAGGATTTACACCAGCAGGCGCAGGGCCCTTCTACATGCAGAGAGGAGGAATGCCACAACGGGACATTCAATAGCCCCCAAGAAACATGCTGCTTCTTGGGGCTCATTTTCTGGGAGGAGGTGTTCACCCAAAGGGTTTCAGCTGCCTGTTTTACCAGTGGCATGTGAGAGAGGCTTTGAGCGGTGATGTGAGTGATAGGCTGCTTTTGTAAATCCACTTTTACAAAGGTCTGCAGGGATCTGCTATCAGGGTTCACGGAGGAGAGGAGACAGCCACCTGCTCCTACTGACAGGTGGAGCCACCCAGGCAAGTTTCTCCCTCTTTGGCTCCCTGGTAAAGCAGTGAGGAGGGGAAAGGCCTCTTCACACGTCACTTCATGTTCCCAGAGACATTGCCGAGAAGCCAGGATCAGAGACTCCAATCTCTTGATGTCCCATGAGCACACAACAGCTTCATGCTGTAGCCTGAATCTGGAGGAACCGCATGATGCAAGGTAGCAAAAGCTTCCTCTGAGTCCATCTCACAACTTTCCCTACAGGATACACAATTATAATGACAATAAATACTCACATGTACCAGAAACTTTGATTATCACCCTGCATGGCTGCTTGCTTGTTCATTTGCTCTCGTAAAGGAGCATATTACCCTTGCATGTACCGTCCCTTACCAGTGTTGGTTTCAACATATAAAACCCTAAACATTTCAGGTCCAGACTAGCTCAAAGCCTGCTTCCTGCTAAGGACAATGCAGAAATATCTCCACTTTTCTCTCTCAGCATTCAATTTATAACTTTGGAACTGACCTGCCTTGGTCAGAACAGCACCTGAGTGAAGGTCAGGATTAGTGCTGCATGTAACACAAAATCATCTGAGGACATGTGCCACTTTCAAAGCGTCATGGCTTCCTGATGCTCAGGGAATGACATTGCATAGCCCTCAGGGAGAAGTGCTCTGTCCAGGTCCCCCAGAGAATGATGAGGAGGCAGAAGGGCATGGGCAGCACAGATAGCCTGATGATGTAGATGATGTCTGTTTGCAACCATCTGAAGAAATGGAAGATGCTAGTGTCCCTCTGAACAGGCTATACAAGTGCTTCACCCTTTCTGGCACAAGGTCAGCCATCGTGGTGCTGCAGTGTGTTAGGGAAAACTCACATGTTCCAGCTTAGGGGCTGAACTGGGGACTGGTAATGAATAGCTGAGCGTGCCAGGCTTCCCAGCTCCCACAGCCAGATCTGGAGGGGAACAGCTGCCTGTGCCCAGAGTTTACACAGCTGTGGGGAAGCATTAGCAGCTGACAAGCCACTCTTCCTTAAGTGTTAGTATATACCACCTCTCACAGTTAAAAGCACTCCCCAAGCTGAGAAAAAGGATCTTGCAGATGTGAAGAAGAATGAAGGTAGGGCAGACTTGAGCTACAGCTGAGTTAACTGTGTGGAGAGGATAAATAAGAAATGGGGTTTCAGAGCAGTAGCAGTGTCAGGAAATGGAAGGTTAACAACAAACCATTTGCAATTATTAGCCCATAATGTTGGCACCTGCTTTCTACCTCTAGTTGCTCAGAGCTTGCATTTCTTGACATGCAGAGCATGTTCACAAGACATTCTGCCAGGCTTTTCCTCATGGGCAAAGTGATCTGATGGGACATTTTGTTGAGGGTGAGTTTGAGAGCATTGAATAATAGTCCAGTATCAGCTTCTGTGTATGTCCAACATCCGGACAGTGAAGTCACTTCCATGTGGGCCAAAGTCTGGATTTAGATTCGTAATGGTAGGCATCACATTTGAAAGCTGTGACTGGCTAAAGGTAGAGTCAAGGGGAGAACAGACATTTGCATGTTCTGCCCTTGAGCACAGCCTGGAGGGCAATAGTCTCACTGTCACCATCAGAGATTAAAGCCAACATAGCTACTTAGTCTAACAAGAAATCTCATTGTACAGATGGTGAGTTGAGAGAGATTGAGAAGTCTGGAAGAGGAAACTGGGTTTAGAGATGCAGTCATTGGGAGCTAAAGGTGATAAAACTTGCAATGATAGATCCCACTACATGGTTAGAAATGGATGATTTTCAATGAGGATTTCTGAAAGCAAGAATGAATGAATCAGAATGCACAGGAAAAAGAGAAAAGAAAGGTCATTTAGTTTCATCTCAGATGCATACCAAGTGGTTGGAGAGCTAGAGCAAGACTTAAGCATAAAGATGCTCTGGGAGACTCTATCAATAGAAGTGAAAAAATCTTTAGCACATCCAAAAATTACACCTTTGCATCAGTGGCCTGGAGAGCTCAGTGCTGTAAGGCAAGACAGCAGGGGTTTTCTTCTCTCTGGCAATAGAGAGTAGAGGTTCAATCCCTAAACCTGGTCATGTCTCTGGGGTTATGTGTCAGCTGCTTGAGTGCAAGATTCCTGCTTCCCAAATCCAGCCCTTGAAAGGTGTAGACATGCAAAGATGCACACCAACAAGACATAAAGATTTCACTTGCACATGTGTATAGGGGAGACCATCTCTGCTGCCTTCTGGATCCCATCACATCCTAACAAGCACATCTTTAAACTCAAGGTGACCTTGCTAGGAGAGATGGATGGGT
This sequence comes from Ceryle rudis, assembly GCA_033439905.1. Taxonomy (NCBI): domain Eukaryota; kingdom Metazoa; phylum Chordata; class Aves; order Coraciiformes; family Cerylidae; genus Ceryle; species Ceryle rudis. Next base: position 15,204 of record JAAGNO010021296.1, on the reverse strand, counting down.
GGAGGAGGGGGTGTCAAGAGCTTGAATTAATATGCTAAGCAAACCAGTTCCCAATGATTTATGCTACAGGGACAACACTACTGCTTCTTTGCTCTCCAACCCTCTACCCTACTCAAGATCCAGCATACCACACAGGAAACTCAGCAACACATACAGAAAGATGAACTTACTACTGTACTTATTAATGGATGCAATGACAGATATATGGTTGAGTAAGAGTCAGTACGCAAGAGCAGACATGGCAAATTTGGAATCTGAGGCAAATATAGAAGTTTGTGCTCACAGAAGGAAAAATGAAGAAACAAACAAACAAAAAAGCACAAATCAGGGCTAAAGTGGCTGGACTTAAGTGGCACAGTTGTCCATAGAGTACAGTCATGGTGAAAGCCAAAAAAAAGATGGATATTCCTGACTGTAATGAATAAGTTGCTAACAATGAGATAAAAAAAAAACAACAGCAAACCCTTTATTTTTCATTTATCTGGCACTATTTGACAAATGTGAAATCCCCAAAGACTTCACCAGCTTCAAAATCTTGACGAAACCTTTTCTCGTGGATAGACCTGCTGAAAGTTCTCCCTTCGATCATCAAGTTCTTGAGTGGGGAGAGGCAAAGATCCAAGCAGGATGTAATGTTGTGTCTCTTGCCTCTTTTTTAACAAATAAAGAATGAAGGGGATTCTTGGGTGCACCAGGACAGGGAGAGCTTTAGGTCTTTATAATCTCTGGAAAATACCATACAGAACTTGAAGCAATGAACCACTGTCTTGGCTTTTTATGTCTACAGACCTCTTCAGTATAGCAACAACGACTACATAATTTCAGTCTTATGTGTTCATTATTGCCATTATTCAGGGATTTGCACCAGCTACTCAGCAACTTCATCACACAAGCTCTGCCGAGCTTTGAGCTTGCACACTGCCTCAGTGCTCAACATAGCAGGGCAAACAGTATCTAGCTGATGGACCATTTAGTGCAGATGGCACAGAGAAGAGTTCCTTATGTGAATATTTGCCTCTAAAATTACAGTAAAATACCCCCAAACCCATAATTACTGTACCTGGTTCTATTTAAAAAAAAAAAAACAAAACTTTTAACCTCCAGACCCATGGCTTTTCCAGCTGTACTGCTTTTGGCAGGAACACTGTTTTGTTTGCCCTGCACTGCTCCTTGTGGAAAGCAGATCATACAGTTTCCTTCAAGGAAAGGAAGCTTCCAAGTACAGAGAGTGGAAATCACATCTTGACATTGGAAGCAGATGCTAGAGAATGACTCAGGTGCAGTCGTCTGCCCTAGTGTCCTATTTTCCACTGAAATATAAGGGGCGGGGGGGGAATAAATTAATGCATACTTTAGCTGCAGTGGCTGGGCAGTTAGTCAAAGACAGACAAATGTTGCCTAATAGAGATTTTCCAACTAGGTGGAAGTTGGCCCATATCTTCAGAGCTATTTTGATGCTCATTGGGTGTCTGAAGATCTGGCCAGTCATGCTCAGATTTTAGCATTATTAAAATGTTTTAACTGTTAATGTTTTAACATAGTTCTGATGTGATCTTGACACAGCTATGATTTCAAAACAGTTTAAACGATGGCCTTGTCTTTATTACAAACCACACCATTTCAAATTCAGACTAACAGCAAATGGGCGTGAAAAATACTGGAGAGAAGAGAATAAATGAAAGAAACCTTAGCAGAGCAACACAAAGAAGAATGAGCAGAATGCAGAGAAATGCCTCAGACGCACACGTAAGCAGTAAGTTTTCATTTATTTGGCACAGAGGGACAATAGCTCCACTAACCAGGATAGCTATTGTTCTTTTGTTTTTAAGAAACAAAAAGGGTAAATGTGAAGCACTAGCTTCCCAGGGAAAAATCATAAAAATAAGTTCTCATCCTGCTGTCTACTGAGGAACCAGAAGCCTCTTGTACTGCACTTATTGCCCTCACACTGTTATTCACCCATGTGTTTGTCAGCTTAGAAAAGAAATTAAATATTTTGAAGCCTTGCTCTATCTGAGGAGAGCTGAGGTTTTGGTTTTTTTTTTTTACAGAAGAACAAGTTCATTGTATCAGAAAACATCAAGTCAATGCACTACGCAGAAAAGTGCTAGCTGCTGTGAAGTTGAGCATACACGTGCTCTAGCAGCTAATGTTTCAGAAGAGAGTATAATATTGGCACACTCCCTTTAGCTTTATTTCAGCATTTTTCATAAAGCCACCCATAACCCATAAGGAAGCCTCAAAATGTTGCATTCCTTCGGCAATGATGAAGGGAGAAGAAAAGGAAGACTTTAATTTAGAAAGACAGAGGTGCTCAAATACAAGGATGACAGCAAGGGAATAAGGACCCACTGTTCATGGACAGTGAATTGCTTATAGCCTTTTACAAGTACAGGGAGGGTGTAAACTGTAAACGAGGTTCAGGAGCTTTGGCACAAATACAGTGGATCCTGTCAGCAAAAAAAGTCCTGCAGCATATAGGTAGCCTTGTGAACCCACTAGAGCCATTTGAAGCATGGATGCACTGTTTCCCCACTTCAGCCAGTTAGCTGGAAGCAAACAGCTGTCACTGAGGAAGGCAGGGGTGTCAAATATGCCTGGAGACATGCATCTGGGAATTTCTGCCCAATTAAAATATTTCTGAATTCAAAAGATGATGGTTTCTATTGAGGGAGCTGGTGGACAGCATTATCTGGGAAAGCCAAACAGATCAAACATGCGTTTGCTGTTTGGGGAGTTATAGTTCTTCACATCTAACTGGCTTCATCTTTGGAAAAGGACAAGCTCCACGGCATCATAACCCTCTGCAGCAACCACCGGACAAAAAAACAGAGCTAAGGCAAGGCTTGCTGACTTTTTAACCTCTACTAGTCAAAGCTGTGGTGGGTTTCACCCACAAGCTCAAATGTGAACATATGGATTAGTAATATAAAGAACACAGCCCCCAAGCCAAATCCTTTAGTGATACATAAGGCAAGTTCCCAGCTGAATATACTGAGGGGCATAATAAATATTTATGCTTGTTTACAACTTAATGCACATTAATTGCCCCATGGACTTATCAGCAATTCCCATTGCTTGGTCTTGCATAAGGATGTTAGCGCTCCGGAGTTTCTCAGTTTTCTGAAGGGCTTTTGGCAAGAGAGCCTTATAGGCACAGCTTACCGTTGTGTTTAGTACCTGTCAGCAAAAGACAAATTACAATTTTTTTTTTTCAGTAGACAATTTAAGCTAGTGTTATTTGTGTGGCTAACGCCTAAAAGGATGAGGAACATTCAATTCAATATATTTTAATAGCCAGTTTTCCTTTTCCGTGGTGTTTTTGAAAATGTATTACCATTACTTAACAGTAATGTTCTGTGTTTATTCTGTTTATTTACAGATGCTTGCATTCACATATCTCTCTGTATCTTTTCCTATTTTTATTAATGTTCCTCTTTTCTTTGGCTTTCCAATCCCTAAACCAGGTTCAGGATTGAACATTTTTCAGCATTTCCAGTGTCCTTGTTAAGTGTGAAATGAAATGCCCTGCATCCTCCCATGCTAGTACAAGCCCGACTAAAACAAGAGTGTGGCTACTCAGCCGTGCTGCAGCTGAAACTTTCCTTTAAGCAGCTGCTGTTTGCGAGGCGTTTTATTAAAGCAAAATAAGCGTTGTAGTGAAATGTAAGTTTAGTCTCGCAGTAGCGTGCATGGCATCGCCGCCGATTTTTGCTAACTTCATTGCGTCAGTTTAAAGGAGGGGAAACGTCTGCCCTCGGCTAGCAGCAAACCTCGGGCTTGCCCTCTCCGGCACAGCAGCAGCCACAACGGCGCAGAAAGGAGACGGAGATCGCCCCTAGATTGGGCGTAAGAAAACAATTAATCGAGCGATTTAATGTTTAAAGCTGCATTGACGCCCCGATGCTTTCAAAGAACGGCCTCGGAGCCCAGCTCGGTTCCCGCTCGCATCTCAAACCGATCAAGGGCGAGCGGGGCTGGCAATCGCCTGAGCCGCGGCCGAAGCGCGTCAAACCAAAGGGGCTGCGTGTGTGTGTCCGGCACCGAAAACAGCGATAGTAAAAAGTCGGGGACGGAGGCGGCGGGGCTGGATGCGGACGGATGGGCGCGGGTCGGGAGGGGGGGGGGGGAGGGACACTGGGGTGGGAAGGCCACTGGAGTGGGAAGGACAGCGGGATGGGAAGGACACTGGAGTGGGAGGGACACTGGGATGGGAAGAGGGACACTGGAGTGGGAAGGACACCGGGATGGGAAGGCCACTGGAGTGGGAAGGACACTGGGATGGGAGGGACACTGGAGTGGGAGGGACACCGGGATGGGAAGGACACTGGGACAGGAAAGATGACACTGGGGTGGGACGACACTGGGGGTGGGATGAGGGGGTTGAGATGATGCCAAGGTGGGACTGGTGCTGGGGTTGGGCTGATGGAGGTGGGACGATGATGGGGTTGGGACGATGATGGGGTTGGGATGATGATGAAGATGGGATGATGATGGGGTTGGGATGATGATGGGGTTGGGATGATGGTGAAGATGGGATGATGATGGGGTTGGGATGATGATGAAGATGGGATGATGATGAAGATGGGATGATGATGAGGTTGGGATGATGATGAAGATGGGATGATGATGAGGTTGGGATGATGATGGAGGTGAGTGGACACTGGGGTCAGGACGATGCTGGAGTTGGGACAATGCTGGAGTTGGGATGATGATGGAGTTGGGATGATGATGAAGATGGATGATGATGGGGTTGAGAGGACGCCAGGGTCAGGACGATGTCAGGTTTGGGATGACGCTGAGGTTGGGAGATGGGGTTGGGACGATGCTGGAGCTGGGATGATGCTGGAGCTGGGATGATGATGGAGATGGGACGATGCTGGAGCTGGGATGATGATGGAGATGGGATGATGATGGAGATGGGATGATGATGAAGATGGGATGATGATGGGGTTGGGACGATGCTGGGGTTGGGACGATGCTGGAGCCGGGACGATGATGAGGTTGGGCTGACGATGAAGCCGGGACCGTGCCGGAGTCGGGATGATGCCGAGCTCGGGATGACAGAGTCAGGATGACGCCGAGGCGTCCCCGCCGCCACCGAGGCGTCCCCTCCCGCATCCCATCGTCCCCTCCCGCCTCCCCACCCCACCAGCTGCTGCGCGACAAGTTCCGGGAGTTCTCGCGGGACACGAGCGGCATCGGGCAGGAGCGGGTGGACGGCGTCAACGCCGCGGCCGACGCTCTGATCGCCGGCGGCCACCCGGAGAACGCGACGGTGGCCGAGTGGAAGGACGGGCTGAACGAGGCCTGGGCGGACCTGCTGGAGCTGATGGACACGAGGTCCCAGGTGCTGGCGGCCGCCCACGAGCTGCAGAGGTTCTACCACGAGGCGCGGGCGGCGCTGGCCGCGCTGCGGGACGGGGCCGTGCGGCGGGTGCGGTGCGTGCAGACGGGGCCCGGGGCGGGTGCCGGGGACTGCGTGACTGTGCGGGAGGAGGTGGTGGCCCACCGGAGCCGGCCGCACCTCTACCTGCAGCGCATCCGCATCGCCAACCCCACCGAGAGGGTGGCCGCCTTCGAGGTTTCGGCTCCGGCCTCGGCGTCCTCGCTGGGTGGCCGCTTCGCCACCAGCCTGGAGAAGGTGGAGCAGCGGCAGTTCCTGCTCTCCTCTGGTCGCCTGCTGCTTCCTGGGAGCCCCAAGGTGGTGCTTATGGTGGTGGCTGCCAAGAAGCTCGTGAGCCGGGTGCAGATTGCGCCCAAATCCCACTTTGACGAAACAGTGCTCTCCGTGGTGTACACCTCGGAGCCCATCGAGGTCTCCGGACTGGAGGAGACCTTCAGCAAGCTGAGGGAGTCGGCCAAGAAAGAGATGCTGGAGGTGATGCAGATGGGAGTGGAAGATCTTTTCCAAGAGCATCAACAGACATGGTCTGACCTCTTCATTTCAGGTGAGGAAAGTGATGCTCAGCTTCCAAAGGGTTGCTTTCTAAAGCAGCTGAAAGTCCAGTGATCTGGTTGCCTTAAGGCCTCCAGAAGCACTGCTCCTGATGTATTTCTCTCAGGGGCCAGGAGGCCTGTTGTGGGATAATAAACCCCCGTTCCTGGCTTGGAAGCCTAGTACTTTACAGAAGTGGTGTATTCCTTGCTGCAGAAAGGGAATGGTAGAACAACATTTCTGATCGTGACTCTGAACGTGCTGGTTTTCATGTCTCCAGGAACTTTACTGATTTACCCAGCTTGCCAGCTCTAAGTCAGAAATAGAGTTGACCTCTGGTGACAGTATAAAGGACAGGTTTCTTCATGGAAGTTAAGGACTGTCCTGCAAGGATGCTGCTTCTTAAGTTTTTAACAGCCTTGCTGTGGGATAGCTGCCCAAGTAGTGTAGAGTTTGTTATTTTATAACTAGTGAAAAGATAGATGTTCCTCTGACAGATCATTCTTGTGGAGCCATGGTCACAGCTGCATAAGGCATCTGTACATTGAACGAGCTTTGTCTTTAGCGGGAGCTTGGCTTTCAAACTCCAAGTAGAAGAGGGAGCGTCTGAGAAAATACATGGAAACATTTCAGTTCAGTTTTCATAGGTAGGGGTTTCTTAGATGTTATAAAGAACGCCTGTGTGTTGAACGAGGACGTTCACATTTGATCTTCTAGTTAATGTCATATTCATGTGTGTTCCTCTGACTTTTTTTTTTTTATTGCAGGGGTTGAAATGAGAAAGATCACAGATGCTCACACACCATCCAGTGAGACTGTTAACATGACCCTCTACTACGTGCTGTCAAGCGTGCCAGCTCCTCTGCTAGATCCACTCATCAGTGGTGAGGACAGAGAAAAAATGGAAGCCAGCCTGAACTACGCTGACCACTGCTTCAGTGGCCACGCCACCATGCATGCAGAGAACCTGTGGCCGGCAAAGCTGACCAGTGTCGTCCAGATCTTGCAACTCTCAGACCTGTGGAAGCTAACTCTCCAGAAACGGGGATGCAAGGGGCTTGTGGCAGCTGGAGTCCATGGACTTATGCAGGGAATGGTGCTTAGTTTTGGGGGTCTACAGTTCACAGAAAACCATCTTCAGTTTCAGGCTGACCCTGAGGTACTTCATAACAGCTATTCCTTACGTGGGATCCATTACAATAAGGACTTGATTAATCTAGCTGTTCTGCTGGATGCGGAAGGAAAGCCCTTCTTGCACGTGTCTGTGAAATTCCAGGACAAGCCAGTTAGACTGTATGCGTGTGAGGCAGGCTGTATGAATGAGCCTGTGGAGCTGACCTCAGAGTCACGAGGTCATACGTTCCCCGTCATGGTGACTCAACCCATCACACCACTACTTTATATATCAACAGATTTGACCCACTTGCAGGACCTGAGACACACGCTCCATCTAAAAGCTATTCTAGCTCATGAGGAACACATGGCCAAGCAATACCCAGGCTTACCCTTCCTGTTCTGGTTCAGCGTGGCCTCCTTAATCACATTGTTTCATTTGTTTCTGTTCAAACTCATCTACAATGAATATTGCGGGCCAGGAGCCAAGCCGCTCTTCAGGAGTAAGGTATAAGGCTGCTGCTTTTGGCCGCTGTCCACTGAGTGTTGTCAACCCGATTTTCTGTCAGCTGTGCCTAGGGAGGTTTTGTCTTGGACCGTCAGGATTGTCAGTCTTGTAACAGGTGATCTGTGACCTCTTCTTGCAAGAAGTGGGATTAGGGCAGGACCTGGAGCGGTAGGAATTGCAAACATAAAAGATAAATCCATCCTCTGTCCTTAAACGTTTGTAAGGCTACAGATCAAGGCAGACACAGCTTTTCTGTCCTTGTCCCACACCTTGGTACAGTTGCAGCTGGGTCACGGGGTGACGTTTCTTGTGCAGTACCAGAATGCTTGCGAGAGAACTTACTGTGCGGGAGATGTGTACCCTTGGTTTGAACGTGTGATGGGTCATATGAGAACACACCTTCTTAGGTGAAGGTGCTGACGTGGCGGGACTACTGGTCATAAGATTTACAGACACTACGCAGTCCTTCATCAAACCACATTTACCACCGTCATTTTGGGAAGGTGCTGAGTTAGTGTTTGTCCCATTCAGACAAAATATGTAGCGGTGTTAAGGAAAGTACTGAGTGCTTTTTACTGTGCGTTGGAGGTTCCGACTTCCAGCTCTACTGCATCTCACTTTGGTGTAAAGATTTTGAAATTCTTGAATTGCCTTAGAAATGGTAATTGCTAGTAAAAACTTAGCACAGAATAGACAATAGGCAGCGATTTCTGCTCTTTGGGTGCTTTCTGGTTGCTGGTTTGTATAGAGTGGAAATGAAAGATAAGGCTGGATTTGCTTTGTGAGCTTGCTGTCTTGTTTAGAGGCATCCCTCCTTAGTGTTGAACAGAGGTAAATGTAGCTTGTGCTTAAAAAAACAGAAATAAAAAGGAAATGAAAAAGGACATGGTTAAATAGACCTGTCAGAGGAAAAGTTCTAGCTTTAGATCTCCCTTGTTTTTCCTAATTATGAAAGCAAATTCCATTTCTGGATGGACAAGGCTGGGCAGCAAGTACTGGACTAAATGTGACAGTATGTGAGGGGTGTTTGAAGTGAGTTGGCAATTTTCTTCTCAGCTCACTGGCTTTGTAATGTTGAGCGCTGGAGATCAGGACTGATCCCAAGCAGGTCTGAATACCTGTCATCCCTTGAAAGAATGAGAGTGGAAGGTGCTTGTGGCTAGACAGACTAACCTAGGAAGAGCTAGGGTAGATAAGTATATCAAAGACAAGTGCAGTAATAAGCCTAGGATCGTGATCAAAACCTTAGTGCAAAAGGAGGAAACGTTCAGAAGTCATCTGAATGACTGTGTACACAGAGCTGTGCTCTGACATGTATCCTGAAACCTGTCCTTGAAGTTACGTCCTTTTTCACTGCTGTCTCTCTGGTTGCCTTTGTCACCTACAAGACTTTCCTTCTGCCTTTTACAAAACAACTTGTTAATCATTACTACAGGTAACTGTCCCTGACACTTCTCTGAAAGCCGAGAAGCTTCACAGCTACACACCAGGGCTGACGTAACACCTCTTCCTTCTGACACTGCAAAAAGCCTTGCACCAAACAAGTCTGTTGCCTCGTTTTAATTGGACCTACTTAAAATGAAGATGATGCTGAATACGACTCCAGAAACAGGCATGAAGTGGAAGCCAGCTGAAGCTCAAAATCTGTGTAGCTGCAAGCAGGGTCAGTGGCGTTGAAGTAACACCCTGTTTCATTAATTGGGTGGGAACATCCCAGTGTCCAAGTGAACTTAGTCCTGCTTTCAGCCTCTGTTTGCACAAGACATCTGACCATTTTGCAGCTGAGAACAAGGACCTTTTGAAAGCAACAATCCTTTTGTGCCTTGTTAAGGGAGGAATCCGAGACTTGGAAGGTGTAGTTATTCAGGAGTTTATCCCAGAAGCTTGCGTGTAACATGTTTCTTTCTCCTCGTAAGCTGTTCAGTTCCCTAACAGTAATCCTTTTGGTGAAATACTTGAAGATATAAGTCGTCTTGATATTTTGAATTTTTTTTTTTTTTGGTATTATTTTACAGAAAAACAAAGAATGATGATTTCCTTCAGAGAGTTAACTAGAAAACTTTAGTGCAACTTCCCTTCTAGTAGACACTTTTTAATTTATTGCTTGAGGGGAGGGCGAGGACGTTAATAATTTTGCCTCCATTTCCGTAAGAAGTCGGTCAATTGAACTGTAGATATCTAGGTGCTGGTAACAGGTTTTTCAGCCTTTTTGACTGTAGAGTGCAAAGCCAAGTTAGTGAAATTGTTTCCTGCATTTACACTTAGAAATGCTGATCTGCAGGTTTCCTTTTCTAAGCGTATTGAGACTTCGTGCATTGATTTATTTTGGCTATGGGGGGTGGGGGGAGACGTCCCACTTTCTAGTGATTTAAAGGTCGTTTGGTTTTAAAATACCAAAGTTGTTATTTCTAAATAAATGCCTTTCAGTCTAATCTGATCACTGAAGTGTGGCGTTTGTTTTTTTGGTGGGGGGGCGGGGCTCTGTTCTCTCTGCCCCTTGCTTTCCATCCAGTTAAAACAAGCAGAGCCTTATGTTACCTCTGTGGCCAGTACTGACTACAAAACTGCTTGGATTCAAAGGAAGTACAGTGTGGAAAATAATACATAAATGGATCTAAGCCAGGAACAGGCAGTAATGGATGGTAACACGCACGGTGGTGCTAAAAGCCATTGCCCTGGCTCTGCATAACCTTGTTCTATCTTGAGGCATGCAGGCCAAGCTTTAGTTTTAAGAACACAGAAATGTCCCCAAAGAACAATCCAGTAGCAAATTTAATGGGCATCCAGCAAGGAATGAATTTAGCATATTTGGTGCTCCCAGGGAAAAGCTGGGGCGGGATTTAGTTGTGAATTTTAAAATAACTTACTGTCTTAGTTTCAGATGAAAAACCTCCCTCTGAAAAGTAGACTGCAGACCTCCAATTGCTAACTGGTCTAGTGGGGTTACCACCCTACAAGGGAACAGCCTAAAGAGAGGGGGGCAGTGGAGCAGACTATACACTGTACACTGTACATTGAAAGAGACAGCAGCAATTGTGCTTCAACAGAACCTAACAGAAATTCCTGCTCTTTCTTACTGACGTTCTGTCAGCTGCTTAGTTTCTGTGAAACATCTGGCTTGAGGATGATAAGAGCTTCCAGGGTGCTGTTGCCAAAGCCACCAGGGTATCGGCTGGAGGCTGAGCCTTTTGATGTTTTCTTCCAGAACTGCCAACAGTATGATGCCCACTGAGTCCAAGAAAGATACTTCAGCCTGTTTAGACTACACCTGGAAAAAAATGGATAAGCAATTGTTACATAAAGCAGGAGTGGAACCAACAACAAAAAAAATCTTTGAGACTGTTTTACATTAAAAATATGATTCTTAGGAGCATTCCCCATCTACTAAAATAACAGTTTTAGAATTCCTTTACAAAGAAGGGAAAAAAAAAAAAGAACAGAGTTTCTCTGTTTACAGCATAAAGGTTATGTCTGTGAAATTGCAGGAATGCTTAGAAAATTAAACAAAATCCTGTGTACAAACACACCCATAAACCAGGAAAGTTGAAATAGGAACTGAACACTGGCCATGTGTACTTAAGTTTTAGTTGGTATTCAGTGCAAACGATAGTGGCATGAAAGTTAAAAGTATAGTAGGGTGTTTAGCTTGTAAATTCAGGCATTAGAAGAGACCCAACTAATTAATTTTTTTTTTTTTTAGAATCTCAGTTCTGCTCTCAGTTAATCCCGATTTATGCTTTTGTCAGATAATAAATACAAGATGTCAGAACAGAGTTTGGTTTGATTCCATTTGAAATTCAGACTGCAGCTTTCTCAAGTGCTATTGTTTGGGTAGGATAATACACACTTGAGAAGCAGACAAAACAGGAAAGCATTATACATTTCTGCCTTCCACATGTGTGCTCCAGGCATCTTTCATCCAAATCAGTACCTACTGCAGAACGGAATCTGGGAAAACTGGGGATTTTGCTGCCTGTTAATACTGACATTAAAGAGTATTTTGTTTCAGGGTTTTGAAACCTCTGGTTTGATCTGTATGTACAGTGCGGCTCTGGTTGCAAAACTGGCATGATGATAGTTGTTTCTGTTCTAGTAAGTTTGCTCCCCATGTGTCACCTGGCTCGTGGGATAGAGATGTTTGGGTTTTAAATAACCAGGAACAGTTTTCCAGGTGAAGCGTAGGCAGGTGGATACGTGACAGAGGATGAAAAACTCCTGTAGTAGAAGGAAAAAAGGAAGAAAGAGACACAAAGGGAGGTGTTGATATCAAGTCATTGACCTGAAATGTCCAGTAGTGAATTAGGACGCTTTTTGCAGCAGCAGCAGCTCTGTAGTGGTCTAAATGCCTGCTCTTGCCTGCTTTGTCCTGTTAGGGAAAGCACCATTTTTCATTAGCAGCCTCCCACTGTGTTATGCCACAGCTCAGCGTGCTGATGTGGGGTGTAAAAACTCCTTTGCAGCGCTACAGGATCCCTCGGTTGGTTTTACTGAAGTTGGGGATGCTAAAACACATGCAACTTGGTCTAGGGAAGAAGACGCAGGTTTTCGGTCAGTACAAAGTGGTAGTTGCCATTCAGTCACCAAACAAAGCAGAACAAAATACAATTTCAAACAATCCTAGAATCATACAATAATTATGATAGGAAGTGGGCCTCCAGACATCATCTAATCCAACCCCACTGACATGTCTGAATCTGTCCCTGTCTGAATGTATCAGAAACTGTTACATACAAAGAATTGTCCCAAAAGTTTTCCACTGAGATCAGAATAGCACTGCTTTTGGACATCATGTGTCCCAGAGATAACAATAACTTAGCACCTTGCAGCAGACAGCTCACCGGCATCGTGCTCGGAGTCCTCTTTGCTGTGTTGGCTCTGTGGCTGCAGGTACACATCCAATTTTAGCATCAGTTTTAAAGGAAAAGTTAATTAAAAGCCAACAGCAATTTTCCTTTTTTAGGGAAATTAGACATTCTGCAACAAAGAAGAAAGACAGAGCATAGGCAGTTAATTAAAAATTTCTCTCAAAACAGAAACCAGGTGCCGTGCTGTTATCACAGGGGCACAATCAGCGTTACTGCTGTCAGCCTTTACCAAATTCAAAGTCATTTTACTTAGCTTTGAATACACCAAAATACATTTAATCCACATCAAACTGTAGCATTGGCTATGAGCTGCATCTCGGCTGTCACATGATAATATGTTTAAGCCAACTCAGTCTCATTATCTGTCAGAAAGATGAAACATTTCAAAAAAGCTTTAGGTCGCATTGGTCAGTTTTGACCGATGGCTGTGCCTTCACTTGTATCACATTAAATTCCAGCCTCTATTTGTACCTTGCAACCTTCTGTAGAAAAACTGTCTGGATTTTTTTAAAGCCCCAACCTTTCTTATAGACTTAAACCTCCTACTTTTAAAACACACCCCCTAATTTGTATGTCTTCCAGCCCTGGGCTGAAAGGCTCCTGCCCACCCACCTGTGGTGTCGAGGGGTGTTGGAGGGGAAAACACAAGACCCTGCAGCTGGCCCTGGAAGGTTTGTTGTTTGCACTTTCCCTGGAACAATGAGGGTTGAGTGACCCTCGCACAACACAGAGGAACAAAAACAGGTCTTGTATTTAATTTGATGCTTCTTGCTTGTCATGTCTTAGGTTTTGACTGTTACAGTCAAAAAAAAAAAAAAAGTTGCCAGTCTTTTTAAGGAAGCTCTGAATATTCCACCTCTTGCTGGACTGGTCGGCTTTTGTGTTCCTTCAGTAGTCCTGAGCACCATCCAAAGCACCGAGCAGGTGCTCGCCAGGATGAGACCTGGGAAGCACAAAACCTGGAAGCTTCACAGCTGCACCTCGGGGATGCTTCCCACAAGACAGATGTGCCATCTGTGCACGTGTGTGCTACTACTGCCTGGCCTGGACTCCTCAGCCCTTCGAGTCAGGTTTCCTAGGGTGGTCTCAGCCCTTTCCCACCACCACTGTTTCCCAGCCCTGCCTTTCTACAGGGCCACACTGCTCACCCAGCAGTTCCTGCCCCATTGCTTCCTTGCTTGGGTCCCCATTAGGAAAAGGGGGTGGGCTGGGATGTGCTGGTCACTTTGGAGTACCTCTCACACTGGAGAGGTGGAGCCCTGTGTGGGGAACACACTCTTGTGTCTCTATGTGACATCAGTGTGTTGTTATAGCACCTCCTCAGATGGCCTTTTCAGCCAGTTGTTCTTCAGACATCTCATTGTTTTACCCATTCTAGACACCTGGACACACTTTCCCTGTTGAAGCGGAGGCACGGAGTCTTTCAAAGCACCACCACAGACACTTTTCTCAACCTTTGATGTGTCTGATGCAGTCCCATCTGCAGGCCTGGCTGGGGTCTCGCTCTGGAAGCTCTGCTCAGAGCTCTTCACGAATTCCAGCAACAAAGGAAGTACTACAAAGTGTCGTGTGCTGTACAGCACCTCCGCCCGCTGTTCAGAGCACACTGTTAAAGGGCTCCTTGATGGAGGCTTGTCCTTCATTATGAAACCTCTGTGAGAGGTGAGACTCAAATCATCAAACACAGAGGTAGAGAGCAGAGCTGTAATCCACACAGTTTGTCTTTCAACCCAGGGAAAAGCCACTTGGCTGTTTGAAGCAAGCAAGCCTTTTTTCAAGCATGTTTCCTCCCTCTGACACCAGTGGCCCCAAGGAGAAACTCTGGGGGTGACCACACTACCTGGGCACCAAAACTGGGCCTTTCCCAGACACCCCCATCCTGGTAGCGGGCTGTGGGCAGAGGGAACAGGGGTTTGTTTATGTTGATCTCCAGGGGGTTCTCACAGGCCCAGCTCCCCAGGCTGTCAAGGTCCCTCTGGAGCCTCCCCTCACCCCTTTCTCGAGTTTGCCAGCCTGGCCTGTAAAGCCATCACTCACCCATGGCTCTTGGGCAGTCTTCTTCTGCACCTCTTGCAGCTGCTGGTGGAGGGAAAGGTTTTCACTTTGGAGCTGGGCCAGCTGTTCCAGTGGCACTTCTGCCTTCTTGACGGCACCTTCCCTCTTGCTCTCTCTCAAGGCATTCAGCACGAGTGACCTTTGCTTGCCTCTGGGACCGATGTAATTCTCTTGCTGCCATGTCCGAATCCAATGCCTTCTTGAGGGGCTTTCTTCAGTTCCACTTCCTTTTCCAACCTCCTAGCAGTTCTTTTGGCTTTGCTCAGTTGCTAAGGGAGAAGCCCTTGTCGCTTTCTTGCATGTTAGAGGTGACCTCATGGACACTTTCTGATGGCAGATGACTGCCAGGGTTCAGGTGGAAGGAGAATGAAGCTGACCCTGCTGTCAGTATGCGGGCTTTGCCAGCTTCTGCCTGGTCAGAGTTAAACAACACGAATTGACAGAACTTGGGAAAACAGCCCAAACTGGGAGACAGTGGAAGCCCTTCCATCACCAGAAGACTGGCACCAACTTGATGTCAGATTATATAAAAGTTTTCAACCCTGCATCAGACATTATTCACGGACAAGTCTTCTGCATTAGTGTGCAAAGAATCCTGAGAGGAGGACTCTCATTCCCAGTCTGCTTTTACGCACCTCCCCTCCAACGCTTCTCCTCTCCCAGGTGACTTCTGCCTTTGCTGGCACCTTCCATCCGGCACGCGGCGAGAACCCGTCAGGCTCAGC
>JAAGNO010021295.1:11214-23940 GCA_033439905.1 Ceryle rudis | reverse complement strand
GACTTAATCACCAGGCATCTTCCCTGAACTCAGACCCGTTCCTGCCTGGTGCTGTGTCCCGCCCTGGCTGCCAGGCTTTCCCAGTCGGCCGCGGCCCGGTCCTACGGGGTGTTCTGCAAGGGGCTGACCAGGACCCTCCTCATCTTCTTCGACCTGGCCTGGAAGCTCCGCATCAACTTCCCCTACCTCTACATCGTCGCCTCCATGATGCTCAACGTGCGGCTGCAGGTGGGCGGCGGCAGAGCGGGGCGCTGGCGGGGCTCCGAGCGGACTCCTATTCCGCGTTTCAGGCCGGTGGCTCCGCCGCGGGGCAGCGGGGTCTACCCGTTCCCGGAGGCGGCGGCTCGGGAGCTGCTGTCACTTCCCCTTGACTAACCGTTAATCGCCGCCGGCCGTGTCCCCTGCCCGGGGCTGGGCCGGGGGAGGCCTTTGCGCTCTCTTGTGTCACCATGGGAAACATCGCTTGGATTCTGCTCGGATGCAGTCAGCTGTGGAGACTTGCTTTTACCTCTGTTGAGGTGTAAATATCCCGTTATGCTGCTGGCTCTGGATGTTGGCAACAGCCGTGATGCTTTTTTTTGTCTTAAGTTTATCCGTGTTAATAAGCCATAGTTAAAGACAGATGATAAATTGTGAGTATGTGCACTTCGGTAGTACGCTCCTGACACCCTCTAAGGAGCTAAGAAAATAATTTCCTTTCATCTGTTACAACTGTAGCAGAGAAAATGTAGAGGTAGTTTTAAATAATAATGTAATTGCATGAAAATGACAGTTCAAGTTTAATTTGTGTGTCTCCTGTCTTGAGCCTTTTGCTACAAAGCATGAAATTCCCTAAAAAAGCTCTGACCTAAAGAGATTAAGAGCTCTTGCTCTTTGTAGGACTCAAGTTTCATTGGTTTTGTGATGAAATGAAAGTTTTACTTTTAACTTAATTGGCAACAAAAGCAGGCCATGAAGTATCACAACAAATATCTGTTGTAGCCAAAGATGGGACACTTTATTTTGCCTCGTAAACATAACTGTTATGAGAGTTTTGACATCTGCCTAGTGGCCAAGGGCTGAAAGACAGGTCTGCTTGCAGATTGTGACTTGTAAAAGGTAAGTTGAAATGGGAAGAGGTCAAAATGTTGCATCTCATATTTTTATTTTTGGGACTTGTCCTACAGTACTGAAGCTTGAAATTGAGCCACACTGACAGGAGTCGCACACATAGCGTAGTAACCTTGGTGGCTAAAAATGTCCTGCCTTGGCTCATTACGTGTGTTGGTACATAATAGTGCTCTTGTAACATCAGTGTATCATTTGACCACAATATAGCTAATACCCTCTAACTGTGCTGGTGCAGCCAGTCTGACCAGTTCCCTTTGGGAAGCTGTGCATGGTACATTGTTGATTTCTAGTGTTCTGTGTCTGATTTCAGCATGCACTTCTGTTTATAGGAAGATTACTTTAATATTTGCCTTTAATGTTAAACCTCTAATCAATTGCAGTCTGCGTTTCTATTGGTTACAGAGGATAGTACTGTTACGCAGTGAATCTCTCTAGCTGCTCATTTGCTGACTCACTTTGATGCCTGTTACCAAAAGAGAATTTGTAGCAGATGAGCCTGAAACTACAGAAGGTATATATTGTATTTGGGTATACTCCCTACCCCTTTGGATGTATTCAAGAAGCTTGTAGGGAGACTTGTCTGCTTGGATTACTGTTATTTGCTGCAGTTGGGTTATTCTTTTTATGTTGAAGATTTTTTTTTTTTTTTTCCCATATGCTTGGCACTGAGGAACTAGTGTTGTAACTTTCTGCATTCTTTCCCTTTAGGTCCATATTGAGATCCACTGACTTGTGACTTGGTGTGCTGCCTGCACCGTATGCAACTAGAGTCAATCGCACTCTTCTTCAAATTCAGCCTGTTGTGAAACAGTAAAGCTCTAGGACTATGAAGAAAGAAGATCTAAACCAAAACCAAGTATGTGATGGTGGCCCAGATCATCACAAGGCAGCAGCTCACCTGATGCACGTGCATTCTGTGTTGAACAGTTCTCAAAATCACAGTAGCAGTTTACAAGAATTATTTTACTTTAATGCCGGGATTTGTTCTCTCTTTAATACTATACCTCTGCCTTCTATTGGCAAGGAAATGCCTCTGAGTTGGAGTGAATCAGCAGGGAGGAACTCATGTGCAGCTGCTCCTTGGAAGGATTCATTTCAACTGCATTTTTCTTCTCAGAAAGACAATCTTGATAGGGTTACTTACTGCATTAATAGTATTTCAGCAATGGACTGGCTGGAGAAGGCTTGTAGTTTTGCTGGAGACTATAGCTCATGCTGTCCAGGAGACAACTTTGTATGTTTTGCACACTTCTGGCTGGGAAACTTGCAGTACAATGAAAGCCCCCATTTTCTGGAATTAGAAAGGAGCAGCAGCAAAGAGAAGGAATTGCAGCTTGTATTTCTTAAAGAGTTGGAGCTTGGTGAACTGCCTGATATCTGTTCTGTTCCAGTTGCCTCACTGAATGAATATGCTACGGGACTCCTAATCAACCAGAAACCATGTTTTTCTCTGTGTTACTTAAACCTTGTATCTTCAGAGCAATCACTTGGATACAAGCAAATGCTTTCAAATACGCAATATGTGACTAATAATTTTCACATCATACAGCTAGTAATTTCTGTGCTAGCTTTTGCACTAGTGGCTTTCTGGTATGCAGTAGTGAAGGTAAAAAAGTACTAAGATTTTAATAATCTATTTTTAACACTATAAGAAACTTAGACAAGGTTACAGTTCAGGTTTTAGTGCGAAGTAGGCAGCTGAAGTAAAACTTACACTTGTGTAATTGCTAGTAAAACTGGCTGTTGGAAGGATAGGGACTTTTTTGTCAGGAAAGTCTACATCTGAGTGGAAAGAATTTCTTAATCTCTTAAACTCTTTGGGACTTTTTCAGGTCTGCCATTAATGCTATAGAGTAGAATCCAATTTGATTGTTTAGCACAGATCCTTCGTTTTCGTTACGGTTTGTACTGGAGTGTTCTGGCTACTATTTACCACCATTTCCAATGAAACCGTTTCTTTTACAACTGATTTCCTGCTCTGAATCCAACAGTAATGTATCAGTCCTTAAAACACTTTGAACTGGAAAGCTGTTGGGAGAATGGTCTTCAATACAGTGTAATTCTCAGCAGTGTTCCTTTTCAAGGATGGTACTGCTCTAATTTAAACAACATCTCATGAGCTTTATTGCGCTACAATAGACACTGTAAACAGTTTTCTAAAAGAATGCTGTCTTTCCTTGAAAAAGTGATTGTTATCACTGGAGCACAGTAACAATTTCTGGGCCTGTTGACTCTGGCTTTGGGACAGACTTCGGACAACAGAGTTTGGCAAATAATGGAGCGAGACTGTTGGAATCAATAGAACTGCTTGTGAGTAAGAATTTGCAGGAACAGGCTCCCGTGGGCACTTAGACGGAGAAACCCATTGTTCAGTAGGTCAAAGTTTGAACTCAGTGTCCAAAAGTCTCAACAAGGGAGTCGGGGAGTTGGTGTAGGTGGGTTTAACATGCACTAGCAGCTTAACTAAAGAGGGAGGTATTGATATGGTGAGTTGGGATGTGTTTTCAGCTCACCCTTCACTCTGAATTAAGTGAGGACTCAAGAGTAAAGTCATGCCAGTGTTTCACACAGCAGGTATCCTCTTTGCTAGCTATCTTAGCTCATACAGAAAGTGATGTTGTGTTTAGATTGAACTGAATTCACTTGGAAAGCCAGTAGAGCTTCTACTATGGTGTTTATTTGGGTGTTGGCACACTTGTGTAGAGAAGTCCTTGATTATGAAGATGGGATGCCAGTTATCAGTGTACAGGAGAGAAATGTTGGTAATTTTTTAACCTTATTTGAGAGCTGAAAGTAAGATACGCTATTTTTTAAGTTAAATGATCTGTTGTGTTTTTATTATCCCCATTGGTTGGCTCTTTCTTCTGGATGCTAGAGAGATAAAAAAAACACTTACTTTAATTTAGAAAATAACTTTTTTCCCTGGTGTGTACTTTGATTAAGTATTTAACTTTTTGACCACATGATTATCTGTCAGAAAAGTACCAAAGACCATCAAAATAATGGGTTACATATTGTAAGTAATGATTTTGACAGCAAGAGTTTCCTCTTAGTCCAGCCATTCATACTATTCACTCCTGCCTGCACTGCTTCAGTTTATCACCCTTGCAGTGGTATTAACATGAGTGCAGATTAAGATTGCTGAAGCAATGTGGATCTGAAACCCCAAAACACCAGAAACAAAGACACTTCTTGAGAAGTCTGTGGCTTATTTGAGTTATGGTGTTAAGCTGTTGTCTGCATACAACTTGACCCAAAAATACACTTGGCAGAGCTGGGGGTAGAGTAATGAAGTGGGGATGGGTTGGAGTCTGTTTAAGATGGCTTGGTTGCTAAAGAAAAATATTGTGCAACTGTGTCTCAATCTCTGTAACTAGCTATACAGGTAAAGAAATACCCTTCCCTTCCTCCCCCACCCCGGCTATGCTGAGCTTTGCGTTTGGTGTTTTGTTGTGTGGGGCTGGTTTGGTTGGTTGGTTTGTTGTGGTTTTTTGGTTGTTTGTTTGTTTCAGTTGCATCCGTAACTGAGTACTAGAACTTCCTATGTAAAAAATTAATTGGCACAGTTGTACCTGTATTTGTTACTTGAGACCTTGTCTGTTCAGCTGAATGGCTTGGCTTGGAAGATTGTCTACTCTGCTGTACATCATTTGGGAACCACGTATTTAGTTATACACAACAAAAACTTGTAGGCCATATTGTCAGGGCAAGAGAAGTAGCTAAAGGCATAAAAGCATTAATCAATTCTTTTAACGCTCCTATTCTTCATGGTGATTTTAAATGGGGGGAAGGGAATGGCAGACAGGGAATCAAAACATGAGAAACAACCCATAAATTAGAATTTAAATGTGTGTGCAAGGGGGTGCCAAGGATTGACTCTCTATTGATGACAAGCCTATGCAAGAGAGGATCTTGGAATGCTGAATCATGTTGTGTATCACAGTCCAGCTAATACAGTTCTGTTTTAAGCAAAATTTGTTTTTTGGAGAGAGCCTTTAATCACTTATTACAGGATCATTTTCAATACAGACAGAATATAGCTAAGGGAAATGATGGATTTTTTTTGTATATTATATGTATATTGAACATAAGATACAAAGTATGTCTTAAAATTGAGTGGATTTAATCCATTTTAAGATAGTTTATGTACTTTACTTTGGATTTTATTTTTTAAAACCTAAAAGGTGACTTTCTAACTTGGAACATTCCTTCTGAAATTCAAATAAAGGATAGTTTGGTATGTTAAAATCCCATGTAATAGACTGCATTTTAAGCTGAAGGAGGCTGTAAATTGAAAGTGCTGTTCTTGCCCTAATAGAAGTGTTTGACCAGTAGTGACAGTGCTCAAATGGCTTTTGCTGTCTAGGGGGAGATAGTGAAGCAGGAGGATGTAGATCCCTTTAAAGTGTATACAAATCAAACACTCTGTGGTTTAGGCCACTGTTCTCTTCCTACAAGTGTTTTGATACTAACTCATCTCAAAAGATGGAAGGTGTCTCAGCTAAGAACCAGTTTGTAGGGAGTTTCATGGCTTCAGTAAGTCAGATGTGGAAAGCTTTTCTGAGTAAATGTGCTCTTAGGGCTGAGACTGTCTTTGGTGATTATTTTTAGTAGGGACCTTTATACTAAACCAAAAGTTGCCTTCTTATTTCCAGTTCCTCTCATCTTGCTCTTCTGTTGGTGTTGGAAAGAGGTATTTCTAAGCAAAATATCAGCGTTCTACTAAACAACTTATGCTTTCTAAAATTTCACTGATCCTGCACTACATAGCAGAGAGTTCTATTTCTGCCATTAGAAAACAAATTAAGAAAATATTTAGTATTTATAGAATTGCCTAGTAGTTTCCCATAAATGTACACTTTAGTGGAAATTTACTCTAGGGTGTACTGCTTTGAAACGACGGCAACAAAAAAACACAAACAACAGACTTCTAAGTGTGTGTGCACAAAGCTCTGCATGTAGATTAAAAAGTGGTTTCTCACAGTATGATGTCAGAATGCTCATGCAAATACTTATTTATTTTCTGACATTACAGTTAAAATGCAGTGGAGGTGGTGTTGTACTTCTCAGTGTGATGTTAGCTAGTGCAATCTTAGAAATCGTGTGCGCATCATTATGCACCATGAGACAGTTTTAATCTATAGATATTTTTTTAAGCTTTTGGTTTTTCAGTGTTGGGTTGTTTGGGTGTGGTGCTTTGGTGTGTTTTGATTTGGTGGGGTTTTTTTTGGTGGGTGTTGATGGTTTGTTGTTTGGATGGTGTGGTTTTTGTGTTTTTGATTTTTTTTGGGGGGGGGTTGATTGGTTTTTTTGTGGGTTTTTTTTTTTTTAGGACTATAAAGACTGCACTTAAAGTTTGCCAAAGTTTGCTTGCTTTCTCTTTTTCTCTTCCCTTGTCCCTCCTTGTAGGTATGCACATGTAATTTTTGGAAGAACTAAGCCTGTATGTACTTGCAAAATTTATCATCTTATTGTCAAGTTGTTCCTTTTGTTTTTATGGCCTGGTCTTACCTATATTTTCCTTCTCTCACTGTCATATCTCAGCATAAGCTGATAGCTCTGTTCCATTTCAAAAACACTCTCCTGTAATTAATTGTGCATAACAGATTGACAGAAACTGTGTAGAGATGTAAGCATCCATAGTCTGTCATTAGGGTGTATCTGACAGACTGTGTAGTCACTGTGACATATTCCTGCTTTCTCCCTTCAAAACAGCTGCTTTCGTTAAAATTTAGTATTTAATTTGGATTTGTAATATCTCTAAGCTGAGAACTGCAGCTAGAATTTGGGGCTTATGAGATATATTGAGGGCAAAACTAAGAAACAATTACGCTAGCTTCAGTACTCTAGGTTTTTAAGTTACTACTTTCTGAAAAGTTCACTTGAATAATCCTAATATTTTTGAAACTTTTTTCTCTAAATGCATAGAATAAAATGTGTTCTGACACTTTTTTCTTAATCCACAATCAATAACTGAAGAAAAAACTTTTGAGGATAGAAAAAAATGTTTAATCTCCTTTCACTATCTCAGACTACAAATCCTCTAATCCTCAAGGGAGAGCAGCATTTGATAGAACTTTCAAATAATATGTTGCCTATGAAAATACTAATATTTATGATCAGCTTACATAATTAAATACAAGGAAATAGCTGTCAATCTGCTGACAATATGAAAACAATGATAATACGGAAGTGCTAGAATAATGCTATTCTCTACACCCTGCACTAAATCCTATTGGCGTGTCCTTTGAAATTAATCCTGTATTGCATTCCAGAATCTCCATTATCTTAGCCTTCTTGCAATCGATGATAACAAGATCAAGTAGTTGGTAATTTCATTGGTAATGATGAAATCTAAAAGAGGAAATATTTGAGAAAATTGCCTGAGGGACAGCCAGAAAAAAAATCTGCCTTTGAAAAGATCCAGCTTATTTCTATGATCTCAATATATTTATAGTCTGTTTTGCAAATCTCTTTTCTTTCCTTTTTGTATAAGATCTGTACAAACCTGATAGCAAAAAATGGTTTAAATGTGAACTTATAATAGTGTCAGTGTTCTTTAATTTTCTGTTTGTAGTGAGTGTTACCTATTATCAAATGCAAAAATACCTAGATGTTAAGTTTTAAGCTTTTCTTTTTCAAAGTAGGTAAATCTAATGGTTAGTGCCTGACTCATCACTTGAAGTTGAATGTTCCATGAACTTTCTTGAAAATGGGTTCTGCTACCTGCTGTTGACTAACACTAACTTTAAATGCTGACAATACTTTCTGTAAACTGTGATGTGATCCATGCAGAACAATTTTAGTCTATGGCCTTGGTCTTTGGCCCTAATTTTTTATTTTTTTAAATTGCAACGTGGGAGATGCAGAAGGCTGGCACAAACCATTTTTGTTTGTTCCAGAGAAAGATGTTTACAACTTTGTATGTATTTTAGAAATTTATTGTAACACTTTATCACTTGTGAGATGAGTTTCCATAGTAAACTTGAAATCTATTGTCCTGATTAGGTGAATACAGACCTTTCAATAATACAGAGTGCTATCTAAGCTTCCCGAAGCTGTGGATTGTGATGCTGCTCACTTACACCACAGGAGGGAGTTAAACATCATTCTTTTAAATATATTCAGCTACAGCATCATTTTTACTTAGCACAGTGCATTTCAGTTTATAAATATGCTGACTTTGACTTGTACAAAATCAATACACAGCAGTAATGTATTGTGACTGTTTACAGTTTATCTCTCGAGTACCAATTGATGGGTTTTATCAAGCTATTTAAAAACAAATAAAAATCTGTTAAAAATGATCTTTTGTCTGTACTCAACAGAAGAGCTGGTCTTGATTCTTATCATTCCATTTCTTCACTGTATAAATTGTACAGATGTACTTAGAGATGATGTTTATCACAATATAAAGACAGACAGTGAGTGGCTTTTTCAGAGACACAGTTTGAGAGATGTGTGTTTACTGAACAACAACTTTAAAATCTGTGTGAGAATAAAAGAGATGAATGCCTTATGCTTGGCCTTGGAAGTTTGGTATCTGAGCTCTAGGCTAGCTTAATCATGTTAGCCACCATTATTCATTTGGGGTTAAAATCACCTTAGTGTTAACAGGTATGTCAGACTTCTTGTTTTTACTGAATAAAATACTTGTGTTAAAGGAATGGAATAAATATGTATGCTCTGCTTAATGTTGAGCATTAAAAATGTTTAAAAACCAAACAAACCCCTCAACAAAACAGAAACCCCTCTTTTCAGATCTTTCTTCTGAAGGCTGCTATCAGATGACTTGGATTCTAGATTCAAAGGACTTAATTAACTTCCACCTTTTTGTTTGATCTCGGGGTCCCTTGATGCCACAAATGACACATTTTGAGGAAGTATGTTATTGTTATGTGTCTGAAAAGAAACTACTGCCAACCCCGAAGAAAAGGCCAATACCTTTGGTAAAAGTTAATGTACTATTTTTCTTAATAATGAAGGGTGAGAGTATCTTTCCCCTCAAAACATACATTTAATTAGGAAAAAATAGGTGGGGGAAGGAAAAAGAATATAAATCATATAATAAGGTCTGTGAAGTTTCAGCATGTGCTTAGATATCCACAGTTAAGGAAATGCTATCAATGCTGTCTCTGCATTTCACTCTAGATTCCTCATGGCTGCTGGAATTCACATGGTAAAGTACTGAATTAATGTTCCAGCATTACAATGTTCCGGCCACCCCTGTGTGACAGTGATCTAGCCTAATTACTCAGGGTGTCATCACTTTCAGATGGTTTTTCATGAGTTTAGTTTATATATATATTTATGTAAATGGCCATGATGCCTGCAGTGCATGGGGAACTTCAAGTAGCCCAGAATACTTGTGGAAATAAACTCAGGAGCAGATGTGCTACCATGCATGTATCCAAATCCCTTCCTATTAGCATCTGAAGTATTTTGAAGACAGATTCTAGCTGGTGGCCTATGATTTTGTGGTAGTCTGTCTTTGTTCATCTCATAATACAGAATTCTGTGAGAGCAGCTCATGTGTACAAAAGCCCGAATTTCTTCTGCGCAGATCTGAGATGGCCAGGGAAACCTTTTAGCAGTTTAGACCCATCACAACATTTACCTCTTCAGTGTGTTTCTTAACTCATGCCTTTTCTCGCAGATATGATAGGTTAAAATTAAAAAAAAAAAAACCCGAACAATACAACCTCAAGCCAATCACAAATGCCAAAGATGCTGCTGAAAACATTTACATTTCTTAAGGATATGACTTTTTTGGAAAGGGGATAGAGTGTTTTACCTTCCATTAAAAAAAATAATTGGATGGGGTCTTGTTACCAAGAATTGTGATGTGCCTGTAGAAAGCAGATTATAAGTCTCTTGAGCATATGTCTATTTATTATCACAAATATTTTCTAGATATATTAAAATATTCATTTATCTTTAACCTCATAGTTCAAAGAAAATAAAACTAAACACATCTTGGAATTCTTTCAAGTATTGTGCATTGTTAAAAGTATCCCCAAGGGCAAAGGACCAAAACCAATGCAGAAGTCAAATGTTCAATGGTCATTGAACAAAGAGCCAACAGCAATGACAAGCAGGTGGTTTTGATGCTTTTTTGGGGGGGGGGGGCTAGTGGCTACAGCCCCTAATCACTAGCTGGAAGTTATTGACAAATAACCCTTCTGAGCTCAGTAATCCTGTCTTGCTTTGTATAATATTAAAACCAAACCAACCAACCAAATCAACCAGAAAAACACAAAACCACGCTCTTCTCTACAGCAGAACGTCCTAAAATGCCTTTCAGATCTTAGTCTTACATACCAAGCATTACACAGTGACTTGCAAGCATGTATGACCTGCTCCACAGTTACAGCAGTTACAACATTTCCCATTTCTTTGCTCCTCTGAACTATAAAAGCATTTAAGATTTAAAAAAAAAAAAAAAAAAGTATTTTTATGATACTGTATAGCACCTTTTTAAGGGCTTGCTTGTACACCTTCAGGTGTCTGTCATTTTAGGTCAGGTCTGTAGATGTTGATTTTTCTATCAGGCTGAAAATCAGGGACTACCACACAAAATAGATTTACGTGTAAAGACAGAATGAAAATTCAAACCTTTTTCAAAGCTGGACAGCCTTCTTTTATCTTCTGTTTCCTCTAGCTGCTTTCTGAGTGAGAACATCTGTACAGGCTATAGCAGGTTTGAAGTCCTCCACTTTGATACATAGTGTGTGTTCCAACAATCTGCTGATTAAAATAAAAGCTTTCTGGTCTGTGTTGTCACTGTCAAACATAATTTTCAAGGCTCTCTTTCACATTTTCTTTCTGGTTTATAATAATTTGTTTGCAGTTGGTAGTTGTATTTTCTAATTTCCTTCTATTTAGCTAAACTACTTACTTGCCAACGCCAGCAAGCTAGAAGTCTCTAGAGATTTTCATCAATGGATGTTTTGTTATGATCAGTTCATCAAGCTTCCTTGCTACTTGCTCAAATTACAGTTACTTTAACAAAATATATCAGAATTATCCATAGGTCGTTGTAGGTGATCCTGAATGTAATATTTAGCAGTTTCTCTCTCTTCACGTATGAAGTGTTTTTTTCTGAGGGCCTGTATTGAAACAACATTGTTCAAAGGTTTGATTCCATTTTGTATATTGCTATCGTTACTATAGTGACTATAAAAGAATGCTTTAATCACTGAAAATACCTCTGGTAAATAGTGGTTACTCACATGTGCTTGTTAAATCCAGCAGCTGACCTGCCTGGGAGGGAACTGCACTATCAGATATCCTAATTGTGATACATTATGACATACATGAGATGACTCTTGTCAATCTAACATACAGAACTTGAGAGGTAAGGAATAACTTTGGGGTGGGGGGGGAGTTGGGGGGGAGGCAAAGACCAACCAAGAAGAAAGAAGCACTCCGAACATATTCTTGGTGTAAATTTGATTGGTCACTTCACCAGAAATATAAAACGAGAAGATGTGAATTACAACTCAAGTCAAGAGGCAACATAGATACGATCTGATTTTCCTTTATAACAGGAACTCTGTCAAATAGTTCAGATTCCACAGAGGGGGTGGGGTTAAATAAGGACTGGAAATGGGCTTGGAGGAATTAGAAAAGCAGAAGTGTTTTGCATCCATCTTATGGAAAAGAAAAATTACACTTTTACTGTTTTTCCCCAAGAGGTTTTTCCTGTTGTTTTTTTCAGTTTTACATACACCTTATGGTAATGCAGAACTAGGAGGTGAAGTAGACTGCTAAAAATGTGGAAAAAGCAAGCAAGGTTTTGGTGTTTGGTTTGTTTGGTTTTTTTTTTGCATTTCAGAAAATGTAATCAAGAAGAAATCTTTTAGTAGGATTTATCTGTTTAACCAATTTAGTAATTTTACTAGGACAATCCACAGCTTCAGTCCTGTAATCTGGTCACACAAGATCAGTATCAATGTCTAGCCTTGCTGACTTGATCAGAACTCTGTAAGCATGAGAATCTCCCTATGTGAACCAAGCTACAATGTCTAGACTTGTGTGTTTTATAGGAATATCCTTAAATTTAGGCCAGGTTAAAAGTCCAGGCATACTGACAGTACAGTCAACGTAGATATTCCCAGCAATTCAAATGTAAACAATACTATGTTCCTGAAGAGCTCTGTACTTCACTTTCCATACTTTCCAAATAATTGTACTCCTCACAGAAAAACAATCTTAAAATATAAGTGTATTATTTTGAAACAAAGAGCATTTACCAACTAAGAGCTATAAAAATAAAATACACAATGTCCAAAGTTACAGCATATTGGATTGTCTTCTAAAACAAGAGAAAACTCCTAGGAATTCCAGTTTATAAAATCGTATAATCTGCTACTTTGATTCATTAAATTGATAATGGCTTTTGTTAAGAATTTTTAAATAGCTATAGTCACTATTGTTTTTTAATCACAGATATTCTCACATAAACTGCACAAATTGTTGTTAACAATAACATCTTTTTATGCAAAGTAAGTGTAACTTCATTTTGTGTTGTTGGTTATGCCCCCACGCTTCTTTTTTCCCTTTCGACCATATATCTATTGCATTTTCTTTTTCTCTGTTTTTGCAAAAGAGAAC
>JAAGNO010021295.1:0-11114 GCA_033439905.1 Ceryle rudis | reverse complement strand
TATGCTCACCAAAGTGGTTTTCCTCGTGCTCTTTGTGACTGGCACTGAGTAGGTTTCTTGTTTGCTCATGAAAGAAGGGCTTCTAGGGTAAAAAAAAACCCCCAAAAAGGTGAACCCCGGAAAAATTTATTTATCACCCCCCCCGAAAAAATCCAAACAGTTAGCCCCGCCCCAAAGGGACCACCCCCTTTTTTTTTCCCTCTGGAGTAATAATACATTTTTTTTTTAATTTCTCAATTACACATTGTTCACCTGTAATATGCTGGCTCTTGCATTACTTCATTTAGATTCAGCTGCTTGATGTTGGTGTGGCAGTTAAAGAAATAGAAGTTTAATATTTTTATCTACTACTAATGAAAAGAAGATAGTCCAATATATTTTCTTGAAATGGTGAGTTAATGAAGACACACTAAATAATATTAATTAGAAATTCCTTACAAGAAATGAGGATGTTAGAAAAGATGGGTATGAAAAAAATATTTTCAGAGCTCTTTTTCACAGTTTAAATCACAACACATTCTGCTTTCAAATTAATCTGACAAATATTGTTCTGTTGTAATAATTTATTGTTATTGTAAGTAAGAATCCACACATTTGCAGAAGAGTAATTAGGTGTTTCCTTGCAATTTCCACTTACAACAGAAGATACTCCAACTAACAGTAAATTCAGTAGTTCAGGGAGAATTTTACATGCCATTTAAAAAATTTGCTGTTATTACCAGTAGCTTTGCTAAAATACTGCAGCAGTGTTACAAAATTGCTGATTGTTAGCAGAAGGGGAGAATAAATTATTTTAATCAGGCAGACTCCAAACTCAGAGGTGGAGTCTGTGTCTAAACTTTTGCTAATGGGCTCTGTAAGGAAATCAAAAAAGAGTTCCCATTATTCAACTGGTTATTGAACAGGAGTGGACATGCCTCTGTTCAAAACTGGGCTGAAACCAATGTAGTATATCCACACCAGCTTTGTAGCAGCCTTCAGAGAGTCTTTTGCTCATCATACTCCCAGCATACCTCTAATCTTGTGATCTAGAGATAAAAGACCATTTCATTAACATAAAATATGAAATTGTCCTTTTCTGTCTACATGCATGTAACCCTATGTAAATATTTACACATAAACATACACATGCCTGAATATCTTTGCTTTTTTAACTCAAAAATAAATTTCTGGTCACATGCTTTCCATAAATGATAAAAAGCCCAGTAGCAAAGATTGGAAACACATCCGTAAGTGCTACATTAAGCACGGTAAAAGCACACTCTTCTTTCCTGTTGTAACATTCTGGAATTACTATGGATCTTCCAAAATCCCAGTGTAATAAAGATAGTGCTTTTACTCATTCCTAATGTCTATGCTCACCATTCTGGAATAACATCTTTAATTGCTGAGCAGTTTAGATTTCTGAGAAGACTACTTTATCTGCATTTACCTATCATCATTACTTGCAGTTTCATAATCTAAAAAAACCAGTATTATCTCCCTTCTAATAGTTTCAAGACAGCCTTTCATTATTTTATCTGAAGAAGTTGAAAAAGAATTTGTCCCTTTTTAACTCGTATCTCTATGTCTTACCTTTACTAAACCAGAATGAAAATAACATGTCTAGAAATGAGAGCTTTGTACAAATTATGCAGAAAGTCCAGACCATTTCAGGGAAAAGCCACAGCTAGAAAAATAATTGCAAGGCTACTGTTCTTCATAAAGAGTAAATCTGGAAATCCCATAGAAGTAATAAAGACACCAAGGATTCAAATATAAGAAAAGCCAAAAAATATTTCATGGAATGATTTAATCTGTGAAGGTAACCACTCTTGACAACAAGTTATAAAAGGTTTTCACTGTGAGATGAGACATTATCTAAGAACATAAATAGTACTCAGATAACAGTCTGTCTTGCAAATGTGATGAAGATGTTAAAAAAAAAAAAGTTTAATTGTAGTTACCTGGCAGCTTGTTTTTCAGATCTGGAGTCTTCCACACATGCTGAGTTATGGAAAAGCCTTAGAGATGGACATGAAGAGTAAAGGCACTACTTTGTTAGTCATGAGAATTTAGCTGTATTCATTATCCATCTTCTACTGAAATAGTTTCTCGTCTAGCTTGATTACCAGAATGCAGGCCTTACCAGGCCAGAGAGAAGAAAAATCCTCACAGAAAAAAATGAATTTGTTCTCAGCTGGTACAATAACTGCACTAAATGTCCCAGATTCTAATGCTTTTGAAGTGTTCTCAGTCAACAGTTTCAAAAACTTTTCTGTAAAAAAACTTTCAAGTATAAAAGTACTGTTGTTTCCTAAGGCTTTTGGTTCTTCCCCACAAACATAAGCAAATGGTGAAAATATTCTGCGAAAAAAGTCCCTCTTTATCCAGAGTGAAAATGTTGAGCATTACACTTTTACTTGAGTAGATTTGTGGATTCAAATTGTGCAGTAGATAGTACAATATGTGATAATTTTTCTGTAAAATACGCTTTAGTAATTTTGTTATTTTGAAAGCAAAAGCTTTCAAAATAGATCTCTATCACCTTTGTTTAATTTTGGGTATTTGGAAGTTTTCTACGCCCTGCTGAACGGCACACCTGATGCAGACATCCTTAGAGGAGAGCTTACACCTGAACAACTGAGATTTCTGGCAATTGAAAATATAATTAAGCTTTTAAAGATACAAATTAAAATGTGTAACTGAATTACTTTGGAGGACATTAGTTTTTCAAATATGTCTATTGTATTTTGTGCACTGAGTCAGATTTTTTTTTTTACATTACATTGCTTGTTTTATCTGAAGCATGGCAATTTGCCAACCTTAGCTTTTAGTGATAAATTCTACTATACAAAACAAAAGGTTTTATATCTGAAGCCACTTCCTTCTGCTATTTTATCATCTTCCTGGTTTTGTCTGTTTTCAATAAATGCCTTTGTATTTCACATCTTTTATATGCACGTACACACAAATCCTTTCCTCTGTATTAAAACTGATAATTGCAAGTTGGTAAGGATAAAAAAGACAAGACTGTTGACTTCAGTTTCATTGCACTAATACTCTATATGGATGCTTTTATATTACAGTATTAAAAGATCTTAACATTGATATTATTTCCTGAATTTCCTATTTCATAACAAGGTTTTTAAATGGAAATAATCTCTGGGTACAGCTATATTTGAGTACTACAAATTGACACATGGAGGCTGGGTTCTCACACGGGAAAATGTGTTATTATAAAACATCTCCAATTTAAGCATACTGAAATTTAAAATCTGAAAAGAAATTATGGTGGAGGCCAAACATCTCTCCTTTATCTGTCCCCAAAATTTGAGTATTTCAGCCTGAGGAGAAAAATCTAGAAAACTCAGCAGTGAGAAGAAACCATAGAGATCCCTCCCTGCACACCCAGTGGAACCCAAAAAAACTTGAGGGAAAGGAGAACTGAATTAGGGGTAGTCAGGGGAGAAGAATGAGAGTGGAGGAAAAAAGTTGCAATGCAGCATGAATTCCTCTTTCCCACAAAAAACTGTTCCTAAGGATGTAAGCCACAAATCATCATGTACTATGAAGCCATTTTTGTTGTCTTTCTGTAGACCTATTGTTCTTTTAAAATTACATTAATAGACTAAAAAGAACAAGGGCAGTTCTATCAGATTTAAATTATATTTTTGTTTCTTAAGAACGATTATTTTATACTGTATTGACTGAGATCACAGCAATCCTTTTCTGACCACAGAGGTATAAGGTACCAAATGCATCCTTCATGTAACTACACTGAGGTAAATAGAATTACATAAGGAATTAATTTGACCTGTCTCCTCCATTTCCTTGAAAAAATTCTTTGGTTTAGTGCTTGCCAAGTTTTAACTTGGACTCTCCCTTCCTTAACTGTCTCTTGTACTTAGAGACATGTTCTTTCTTTAAGACTATAAAGAAAAATACAGCAGGAGAAAGACAATTAAGGTGAAGATCTGCTTTTTAAGTTGAAAGTACATTTCATTATGGTAAGAAAATACCAAATACTTTTTCTTTTGGTATAGAAATGTATAGGATTATTCACACCCATAAGGACATGAAAGGAATAAAGCAGTATATATAGCCATGAGAGGGAAAGGATTTAAGTGATGTGTTTCTGCCTTGGACTCCCTGTGTTTCTTTCTAACTGCAGCAGCTGGAATAAATAGGGACCTTTCTTGGTTAGAGACAGTAAGAATTTAAATTATTACACATTGCTGTTATCAAAGAATCACCTCCCCTTTTCACCTGGTCTCAACAGGAGTTGAGTATTCAAAAATAACCTACAAGAGATGCTGAAGGCATACTTTCACCAGTATGCAACCACAGTTTCATGACACAGTAAATTTAGGTTTTGGATGGTGACATGGCACAAAATTCTTTGTACAAATTCAATCCACAGTACAGAGTTATTTAAAAATCAAAACCCTCACAAAACAAGGAGTGGAGAAGGGTTTTACTCCTGATGATTTTACATCAGAGTTGGTATCATCTTATCTTCCTGCTACTGGTATAAAGCCAGGATAAAGCTTGGTCTAAACACTGTAACTCGTATCGGGCTAATCTTGACAGGAATGCAATTACATGCTCATATTTGCTCTTGATCAATTTATTACCATTAGATGATCTGGTATTGCACAGATCAGACATTAACAACCATGTAAATCTGACTATAGGTGTTGTAAGGCACAGTTTGGGAATGGCTGAACAGGAGGGATCAGAAAGTGAAATTGATGGAGCATCTGCAGTTCAGAACAAGGTCAGAAACATGCAGGATTATTGTCCATAAAAGAATTATCCAGCACCCTGACTTCCTTCTTTCCACACCATCTGTGTGTCAGTCTACCAATGCTGTAATAGTGCCAATGCAACGGTTTGTGGGACCAGAGCATGAACACAATCAGTGGAATAATTCTGGTTATGAGTTTAAATAGAACTTTAAAAATCTGGATTGAGTGATCTAATTTACAATGTAGCTTCACAAACGGTTGCATGAACAGCTGAGAGAGCAGTAAAAGTCACAATCATTAGTTTCTAGTTCCTGTTCCAGTCTAAATTTATGGTTCCATGTTTATTAAACCCAGATTTGTGCACTGCTGACTAGCCAGCAGCAAGATTGAGCCAGCTCGTGTGGAGATATGCAACTACATTTCAGACACTCGCTGGTGAATCAATGCGAGCACCTGTCTAACCCTTCTAACACTGCATGTAATGAGTGAGTCCAGCTTGTCACTTGGCTGCCATATGTGCTGTGGGATGCCAGCCCTGTTAGACTGTGGAGATGTTTAAGAAGGCTTCTCCAGGTGGGGAGGAGGAAGGAACTGTGAGGGCCCCCCCTGTTATCAGCACTATTACAATAAATCCCTGAACTGCTGCCATATGCACACAGCTAGAGCAGGACTCATGTACGCTTTGCAGCCCAGCTACAGCTCCCAGTGTAGGAAGATGTAGGAATTTGAAATTCCCAGGCCCTGGTGAGACTGAAGAGTGGTATGTGATAACACATTTAAGCATCCCGAGCTGGAGTTAGACAGCAGAAGGGAATTCACAGGCTGTGGCTACTTCTCAGGGTGGAAACAGAATCTGGCCTTAATCAGTGCACTCTCCTTTGAGAATTACTTTACATCAAGCTCTGTCATTTTCCTGAGATAGAAAAATCCTCTCAAGCTTCATGCAAAATTCCACTCAGGATCTGTTTCAGCCCATGTCCTTTGAATCCAAGTCCTCTTTTTCTGTTATTTTAGGCACAGCTTTCAAGCTAGAAAGCATCCTGTTTGTGTCTAGTACTATGTATAATTAATACAGGTAGAACAAGTTCTAATGCAAAGTATATTTCAGGTCATAAGCATTACAGAGTTGGTGGACTTCCACAATTTTTAATGCATTTGTTTTTCCTCACTGGGACATGCTGGTGTTCTTTCTCAATGACTATCAGTGTTACACAATGACAGCACTGACTTCTAAAACCAGTAATATTTTATGCTAGGCATAGATAAAGCTCATTTAGAAGTCTGAAAAAACCAAAACAACCTCAAAATATGTCAAGAACTGGAGTTTGAAATAAGCTGCAAATAAAACAAATGGGAAAATACCAAACCAAACCAGAAACCCAACCAACAACAACAAAAAAACCCCAAACATGCAAAATTCTAAGAAGAGAGGCATCTTTAACTGTGGAGTTTTTGACTATTTTAAGGGAATGAGCTTCCTATCCATGCAAAAAAGCACCATTCATAAAAGATGTTTGACTTGCTAAGCTTTAACTTTGATGATTCCCAAAACAATATCAAGTACTTCCATGTAAATTTTTTTTGGACTAAACGAAAGGTGCAAGCACTTTCGAAACCATTAAGACAACCAACAAAAAGGTTTTTGTATAAATGTCTTTTTCCAGCTGAGACAAATATCATATGTATGGCAGCATAAACATTTTAAGAAACAAAACACGGTTAAAACCCATTTGCCAGGCAGAGGAAGTAAAAGAGTTTGCCTTAGGGGTTTAAGAATACCGGATTATTCAAGTACTGATAAATAAAAAATAATGGGGGAAAAAAAAAAGAAGAAAACAGGATGATGGACTAAGACCTTCCTGCCTGGAAACTGTTAAGCAATGCTTCTTAAAAAATAAAAATTGTTTGATTTTCTAGATTTGAAACAAAACTATTCTTTAATACAATGGCTGAGTATTGACGGCAGTGATTCTGACTATCAAGAAGATACTGTCTTAGGAAATGAATGCTTCCACCATTACTATAAAAACATGAGTATTTAAGTGACCAAGTAGTAAAACCAACGAAATAATTCTAGTTTCCAAATGTTGCACAACATTTGTATTCTTTAAGATGTATCTACATTCTTTGAGATCTATCTATATTCTTTAAGATTGTATTCTTAAGACTGTACAGATGTTCGTGTCTAACTGTGATCCTTAAGGGCAACTATAAAATCCTTCTTACAAAATCTAACAGAAGTCACAAGCCAGACTTGCAAATTAGCAATGTCTTGACTGAACACATGAAATTGGAGTACCTGCATGCAAGATGCTACCTCCTTATACAGGATTCCAAAGATTCTTTCTTACTTTAACAGTAAGGTGCATTATTCCATCTCTGTGTGTCTGATACTGACCTCTAGTCTGATGGTACAACAGCAGTTACTTTCTTTCTTTCTGCACTGAGAAAATTCAGAACTGTATTTCTGGTCTTTGAATACAATGTTATGATCTACTTTCCAGTTACTATCACTGTAATCAACATCATCATAGCTCAGGCTTCTGATTAGAAATAAAATGTTTACAAAAATCTATCACCATAAAATGGAATTTTGCATCACTGAAACACATTATTGAAAAAGGAAACTTATCACGGTAAGATTAAACTTGTATCTTTCTATAAGTAAAATGAAGATTAATAATGAAGGTGCATCTTCAGGATTTAGAGCAATCCAGAAACAAAGGGAATCCACTTGCTGAGGAAAGGATGTGATAACCAACAGGCCTTTCCTACTCTGCAATTCTTTATTTAAAAAAAAATAAGGAAAAAAAAGGGAGTGGTAAAGAGTAACTTTCATTTTAATTCACTGCTGCGTGGAATGTGGTTCAAGCTGAAATGCACAGAAAGGCCTTAATATTTAATGAGCCTTGTAAACCACAAAAATGTGATGTAAGGGATTCGGTTGTCTTCACTCTCTTTCTGTGTAGGGACAAATGTCATAACAAATGCACTCCTGACCCCTTAAAATGGAAAATGACATGATAAATTACTACTTAGTGGCAGTGGGGTAATTCAGTGTCTGCTTTGGTTCCAAGAGGGGGAAAAAAACCCAACCAACAAACAAAACAGCCCGCCAAAGTGTATTACCTGAAAATTCAGCAAATAACCACATTTATAATTAAGGAATCTACCCTGCCAACAGAAGTTTTGGAAAAAGACCAATCTTCCCCTAGAAATAATTTCAACAGATCAGCTACTAGACTATTATATGCACAAATGACAGACTATGAGTTCTTCCAACACAGAAGGTTAGACTTGTGGATATAAAGCTGGCAAAACATACTTGTGGTAAAAATAGAGCTATGACTACAGAAGGACTTGGAATCATAGAATGGTAGAGGTGGGAAGGGACCTCTGGAGATCAAGTTCAACCCCCCTGCCAACACAGGAACACCTATGGCAGGCCACATGGGAACAGACTTCAAGGAATAAAGAAAAAATACTTAGCAATCTTTAGAAAACTGTTGATCGACCCCTTATTAATAGGGAGAGAAAAATGAAATTCATATGTATTTAAAACCAGAAGAATTACCAATGTTCTAGAAAACTTCTGGAATTATTCACATGACTAGGAAATAGTTTATTGAAGTGTAACTTGTCTTGCTATCTGGCATCTCTGTTGGTAAGGAACTACCCAGTATTTTAATGATAGTAGCACTGTTACTGTTGAATTATTGAAAACTAGAGTAGTTCTACTATGTTAAAACTACCATTTTCTCATGAACCAGATTCCCCTCTTACGTAAATTAACCGTTTGCTCAGTGTGCAAAAATATTCAAAGCCCACTGTCAGTTCCTCTGCATTCAGACTTATTTTAAAACCATCATGTAACTGCACTTTATAAACACACATTTCAAAATAAAACTCACCAAGGTAGTGCTTCTCTTTTATGTAATCATATCCTTTTTATACACTAACTTACTAGAGCTATAACAATGTTTATTTTAAAATATGAAATACAGAGTAGTATTTTAAAGGTTTGTGATGTTTATGATTTCTAGATGATGTAAAACACTTTATCACTAGAGTAGCTGTCAGAGCCAAACCTCAGCTCTCGGCAAAATGGACTGTAATAACCACCTATTAGCTGTGGTGTCAAGAGGTGAGTGCTCCCAACATAGCTTCCTAGACAGTGCTCTGCCCTGTGCCAGCCTGCAAGAGGAAAATGAAAACCCCAATATTTTCCTGTTGGCTGACCCTTTCCTCCCACAGCTTCCTTTCTGAATAAAATTTTGAGACCAAAGGTTTTTAAAGAGTGAAGAGGGGTGGTGCCTGAGAAGGACGGAAGGACGGGAGGTCTGTGCCAGCACACTGTTGCTTACCTTTACAGAGCTTAGAGGCTGCTGATATCCCGGCTCCCATGCTATCTATTAAAGAAATCCCACAGATACTTTGACTCCTAGAGCAGTAGGCAGATAAAGCCTCTGTTACCAACACAGACAATACACACCAAAACAAAACCCTGCACCGCATATAGGGTACGCTCCCATTTATATGCAGGGCCCCTCTTGATCCCTGTAGCAGGGGTCGTCCAGCAGCCCCCCAGCGCCGGACTACACCCAAGAACAAGGAGCAAGCAAGAATCAGCAGAAAACACGTAAAAAGATCATATGCATCAGGCTCCTTTGTGGAGACTTCAATCCACCTCGTTCCCCTTCACAAGGTTGCTTCAGGCCAACTCAGCCATCGCCTCCCTCTGTCAACTCCCGCTCTCTCCCCTACCTCTTTAGACCCTTCCAAGAGTCACCGGCTGTGCAGACATTTTCTGCCTACCCCAAGAGACAACACATAAACCCGACCTACTCGATGTCTCCCCTCAGCCCCTCCCGACATCGCCCCGCACGTCGTTCCTCAGCGGCTGCCCCGCAGGCTTCTCCCGCTGCCCGACCACCGCACTCGCCCCCTTCCCGCCGTGGCCCCTGACCGCCCACGGGGAGGACAATTCAGGGGCCTCAACGCTGCCAGGCCGCGCCGTGCGAAACCTGCCGTGGAGAAAACACGGAAAAGGAGAGGCGGGAAGACGGGAGCCAGGCTCCTTGCTCCGGGCCTGCTCCGCCGGCGGGAACAGCCAGGGCGCTGCCGCCCCCTGAGGGGAGGAGGCAGCACGGCGGTGGCCGGCGACCCTGTGGCGGAGGGGGTGGTGGCGCAGGGCCGGCCGGGCCTGCCTTCCCCCCTCCGCCCCTCCACGGGTCACATGAGAGGGGCTGGGCCGAGGCGGCGGCTGCCGCCGGGGCTGAGGCAGGGCTGGCTGTACGGGGAGGGGGTAGAGGAGCGCGGCGGCAGAGCGCAGCGGTAGAGGAGAAGGAGAAGCAGCGCAGCGGCAGAGCGCAGCGGTAGAGGAGAAGCAGAAGCAGCTGCGAAGCGCCGAGTGCCACGGAGGGGGCGCCGAAAGAGTAGAGCGAGCCCCGGGCCTCCCGCAGCCGCAGCCGTTTCGGAGCGCCCTGCCTGCGGCCCTAACATGGACGAAGAGGGCGGCGGAGGTGGCAGCGGTGAGTGGCGGAGCTTGCGCGGTGGCGGCGCGAGGGGGATGCCGACCCTCACCTGGCCGTCGCCGGCGTGGGGTGGGCGCGTCTGCGGCCGGTGCGCCCCGCTCTCGGGAAAGGGGGCTGCGGCTCTCCCGCTTCTTGACACCGTGACATTTGCTGCCGCCGCGCCCTTCCCCTGCCTGCCAGTGCTGTGCCCCCGGCCTCGTCCCGGGCGGAGCGACTGTAGCAGCGAGTACCGAGCAGCTAGGTCCCAGGAGCGGGGGCGCTCCGCGGCGGGGGCTGCCCTTTCGCCTGCGGCCACAATGGGGGCTCTGTGCCCCGTGGCGACAGCCACTGCGCCCAGGAAGGGTCAGGCGGGGGAGGAGGCGGGTTTGCGGCGGCTCGGCAGTGGTCGGGCACAGAAGGGGGGGGCGGGACGGGACACAAGTGACACCCGGCTCCCCTGGGGTTGGGGACACCAGGACAACTGGATCTTCTGGGGGATGGGGTGACACTTGAGCCCCTTCCTCAGTGTCACCCCCACCCCGGGTTTGTCCCCACAGACCACTCAGAAGAAACCAGAGTGCCAGGCCTGAGCCAGGGCCACCCCGAAGTGTCCCCCAAGTGCCATTCCACGCTGGTGGCCCATCCTGCCTGCCCAGTGCCACCACCTCCTGGAGCACTGTCCCACTCCCATGGTGTCACCTCACCCCCCTTGAGCTCTGTCCCCTTAGTGCCACCACCCTGTGGAGCCCACGTGCCCATGGTGGCAGGTGCCACCACCCCCTGGAGACCTGTCAGTGTGGTGCCACCACCCCCAGAGCCCTGTCCCTGCGGTGTCACCACCCCTTGGAGCCCTGTCTGTGTGGTGCCACCA